>JBAWJQ010002147.1:0-83936 GCA_037783105.1 Bactrocera zonata
CATACATATTTATGTAACAATATTCCATGCTGTAGCACCCACAACTGGCTACTAGCATGCAGCAACTTCTGTGCCCCCCACCCTGCTATAACACATTTGTCACAAACATTCTTATACACACATATGTACATACATACATACAACTATGCACAAATATTCTGCTTACTCGCACTCCAATTGGAACTTGTCCGTATTGCGTATTTGCGTCCACATGGAAGCGCAACGCGCTATGTTGTTGTGTAATCACACCTAAGGGAAGCCAAACGGGCAAGTGTATCGGACAATGAGCACAGAACAAAAATTGACCGTAGATATAATGTGGTCCAGTTAAATTAATCATTTAGGCAATATGTACTAATAATAAACGTTGATTTTCACTTACCACTATTGAATGCCCTTTGGAACTTTCAATTTACACACTTAAATATATTTATGCAATATAAACGTATACATACATATGTATGTTCATATGTACATAGATAGTTTTTCATAGTCCTTGTTACAATTAATGGTTGACAATTTGCTTGTTTGTTCACTAAACACAACTTTTGCGTCCATTTAGTATTTATTTCATAAGAATAGAGTATTTATTCTGCATTTTGTCGATTGCACAAACACTTTTGTTCGCTAACTTTTCCACGAGGTGAAGAAAATTTAAATTTTTGTCTATTTTGCGTGCTGCTATTGACTCGAGTATACATCTGATGACAACGACAACACGACGCGTTTTAGCTTTTTAGCGCCGAATGTCGGAATTCGTGCGATAGAAGCAAACAACAAAAGCAATGTCAGAAACGCCAATAACCCAACGAAGTCGACGCTGCTGTCACAGCATTCTGCGGCCGCTGAAATACATATATGCATAGATATGTATTAGGTAAAAGAGATTAAAAAGTAATGAACTAACGGCGCAAAACAACAATGCCCTAAGCAATACCCCTTCGTATACACAGCAAGTAGAACGCATACATAAGAAGCGACAGCGACGTCGTCGGCACTTGCTTGCTCGACTTCGGCTGTTTTCTGTTTACTTTTTACACCGACAGCATCGGACAAAAACAAACAAAGTTAACAACAACAATGTAACAGCGACAAAATGCCATAACAAATGTGTTCGGGTGCGTTCAATAGCATTTGTTTACGTCTGTTCAGCAGTATGTTCAAGCTAAGCCATTTCCGTCGAAATTTGTTGAAAAACATGTGACTGCACGAAGAAAATGGCAGAGATGTGACACTGGCGAGACTACAGGGTGTCTAAGACGATTTAATAAGTGTTACAATGAAGAATTTAATAATTCTCTCAATTAAATATGTAATTAAAGTTAAATGTGTAAATATCCTTTTAGGATATTTTTTTAATAAACAAAATACTAGTATTTTATTGTCAATAATTTCAATAAGGCATCCTTAGTGTGCCAAAATTTTAAGCTACTAATCAAAATCCTCATTTCAACCGAATCCATCAAATTACTTTCTATGCAACTACCTCCAAAAATCCAATATAAAAACCAATAATTATTTGTTCACACAAAGTCAATTTGTGCTCCAATATATTTTTTACCGTTGGAATAGGACTATCAACATATTTAACATGTTGAATGTTCTAAGCCAACAGCATCACTTGTATATTTTCTTTTAGTTAAAAATATTATAAAAACAAGTTTACTCGGCGTCCTCATCTTCATCATCGTTGGAGCTGATTCTGAAGTAACGGAGTTCATAGGAATCCTTATCGTTGGAGACGACACGGATCCAATCACGCAAACTGTTCTTCTTCAAGTAACGCTTGGTCAAGTACTTCAGGTAGGCCTTGGAGAAGTGCACGTCCGAGTTCACGTACAATTTCATCTTCAGGCGCTCGAATGTGACATTGTTACCAAGGTTGTTCACTTTGCCGTTGACCTTTAGACGGGCTTTAATGTACTTTTCCTGCAGATTTAAAGAAATAATTTATAATCAATTGTCGAATCATTTAAGAAATCAATAATTTAAGTCAAATAAGCTGAGGGTGTCTCTTGCAGTGTTAAGCTACAAAACCAAACGAGTCATTTTGCAACCAAAAATAGCAGAGTGTGTGTTTACTTTGCCACTGAGTACACTGCCTTCAGAGCGACAGGGCCGAAGCTTCACTCTCTGACGACAAATCGGACGTGGCAAACACCTAGAATTAGGTATTCAAAAATATGATTGAAATTAACTAGATATTTACCTGTGCACCCTGCGCATGTTTTAGGGTACCTTGTATTGCGTTCAAAAATACTGTTGCAATTTAGCTTCCTGTGACAATATATTTGATCCGCTTTGAAGCCTACAACGTTCAAAATTTCGAACGTTAACGCAGGGCGCACTATGGGTTTTGGCCTGTACACATGCGGGTGCATGTATTACAACCCGGGACCCACCACTGGGCGGTAGACATAGCACGACTTGGCACTGTTCACAGCCGGTTGCACCACTGGCCAGACCTGGTTCTGGCGATCAGAGGCTACCCCGATGTGCAGCACCCAGAGTCCCGTTTCGAACAGCAACCCCCAAAAAGTTGGGGAAATGAGGATCTCGTCGGTAGATAATGGAGGCTCGTTTAGAGCCAGAAATAACAAGAAACTAAATAGCAACAGCACAATAGTGTATCCATAATTGTTAGACTACTGCGATTGGCTAAAAGCCTGTGCACAGCAGTTTAATTGTTATGGAAGTCACTCTGCCACAATTAGAGCTATCACCGAAACCTTCAAAGTTGCAGCATCGATGACGAATAAGTTGTGGGCGCGCTTATGTAATATATAAAACTTATGAACTAGAATTTAGTAGACAAATGCTGTTTACCGAATTGCAGCAAATTCCTCTGGGCGTACGCAACGAAAGTACTTACAAAATCGGCAACATCCATGATGTTATCTTCGGCAATGTTGGTGCAATCGATTCCGAAACGAAGAGACACCTTCTTCTTCTTCAGTCCCTTGCCGCGCAACACGTTCTTCTTGGTAACTTTGCCAGCGGCAGTAGCAGCTGCAGCTGATACGGATTTGCGTTGTGGCTTGACAGCCTTAAGAACTGGAGCCTTTGGCTTCTCAGCTGGTGCGGCAGCGGGCACAGCGGCTTTAGCTGGTTCAGCTTTTTTGGCTGGTGCAGCGGCGGCTGGTTTAGCTGCAGCAGGTGCTGCTTTCTTTGCGTCTTTAGCGGGAGCAGCCTTAGCATCTTTCTTGGGAGCAGCCGCAGCTGGTGCCGCTTTCTTTGCATCCTTGGCGGGTGCTGGCTTTGCAGCAGCGGGTTTAGCAGCAGCCTTCACTTCCTTGGCGGCCTCGGGAGCCTTCTTCACATTTTTGGCAGCAGCGGTCGCAGGCTTAGCTTCAGCCTTTGGTTTTTCAACTTTGCCCTTAGCAGCGGTAGCTGCTGCGGGTGCAGCCTTTTTTTCGGCTGGCTTGGCGGCGGATTTATCACCTTTGTTAGTTTTAGCCTGTAGTAAACGATGAAAGTAATATTTAGAAATATAATATTGAATAATTTAACAATTTATATATAAAATGAGTAAATGTCATATATACATATGTGATGCAAATCTTTTACTTCAATACCGAAATTTAATCGCACTGTTCTTTATACATCCTTTGTTTATTCTTATAAGAATTAATATTTCCTTTTAGTTAAACTTATATGAGACATTACTTTAACAATATTTCATATTTACATATATGATTGAAGTAATATTTTCAGATATTTTAGCGCACTTACAGTTGGTGCCATCTTTAACAGCAGGAACCACGGAGAAAAAGAACTTTAAAATTTGCTGTCAACCAAGGTGTTGCCAACTATCTTTCATACAAATTTCCCCAGTATATAGTTAAAGCTGCCATATAATTAAATATAATTTTTTGTCAAAATTTCCCCGAAAGTTGCATTGCCACTATTGTCATCTGTTAATTGTAAATCCTTTGATTAAAGGCAAATTTCACACATTTCATGTAGTTGTTAATTCATATAATTAATAAAAAATATATTAGCATTTTTAATAATATTTTTGAATGAATAAAAGATCTTTTAAATATTTGTTTTTTTTTTTTAATTTGGAAAACTTAGCAGGGGAATTGACTTAATTGATAAACAGCTGTCAGCGAAGCAAACAAATTTAAATAACTAAATGCAAACATAAAACTTAATAAGATGAACTCGATTGGTAAAAGCTGGGCTACTGGCCTTTTACATACCATCAAAGATGCTAAGAATCTTATAATATCATCAGAGGATGCTGTAGTGATAAACGACAAGTATCCCAAGTCACAGCATCATTATCTCGTACTGCCAAAAGCCGACATTCCGGATATTTTCCATGTAAGATTTGTAATTGGTATTTTTTCGATCCAACACTTTTTTAAACAAATTTTACAGCTAAATCAAAGCCACCTACCATTGCTAGAGGAACTATTTCTGCTTGCACAAAATGTGATTGAGGCAAAGCGTTGCCATTTAGACGATTTTAAAATTGGATTTCATGCACAGCCTAGCATGCAAAGATTGCACTTACATGTAATTTCCAAAGATTTCGTATCAGACTGTCTTAAAACCAGGAAACACTGGGCTAGTTTCAACACTAAATTGTTCCTGTATTATCAAGGTTTTTAGCATATTTTTGATATTTTGTGATTTTTTCCAACAATAAATTATTGCAAATAGATGTGTATGCGCTGATAAAGGAAGGAGACCGGATCCAACGACTTGACAAGGAAATAGTGCAACAGTTATATGCCTCTCCTCTGGAATGTAATCAGTGCAAGTTCGTGGCAAAAAATGTGCCAGACTTAAAACGACATCTACTAGAACACTGGTCCCTTAAGCAATAACAAATATCAATGCAATGATATTTAAAAATAATTCATTATTGTTTAAATACTTAACATATTTATTAGTAATTTTACAGAAATTAAAATATTCCTTCTTTACTTAATTTAACGGCATTTTACACGCGAATACATTCATTACATCGTCAACGGTCAAAGGTTTAAGGGGGGAACTAGAAATGGTAATGTCGAAGAAAACTTCAGCTGTAAACAATTAGTGCAATAAAAGGAAAACCTTAATAAACACTCGTTTTTTAAGTATGAAAGCAATGACGGGGATTTGGTACAATACCATATACATTTGCAGCATGATGTTTTTAATTTTTTACCACTATTATTGGGCACAATTTTTCTGATTTCACCGAAAATTATATTTTTAACCCGATAGATCACCATGATCAAAAAGTGATTGATCATATAGTTCGGCAACAACGCGGCGCCCACCAAAGAAGCGTCCGTGTAAAGCATCACGTCCACGCATTGCTTCAATAGCGCTTGAAAACTCGACAAATATTTTAACAATTATTTCAGCTTCTTCATCATCTTCGTTCTCCGTTTGTTTTTCATTGAAAATTATCACACGGCTAACAGTGCCGAATTTTGTGCACTCTTCTTGTATCTCCTCTTGCAGTGTTTCGTCTACATCCTCTGGACCGACCATGTTTCGCAGTATAATCACACGTGACTCTTGTGGTCGCATTAGCCTCTGCATAACTAGCTGCCGTGCGCTCTGGCCCTTAATCGACATATTCTCCTGCTGCTGTAGCGTCTGCGTTTCACCCTCATCCATTAATTTTTTTTGCAATTCCTCCTGCTGTGCCTTCTCGTGCGCCTTTTTCAGTTGCTCTGAATTAGCAGATTGTAAGTTATGCATCGCTGTCACATTATTCGCGGCGGCCACGGCGGCTGCGGCATTTGCACTTACTGCCGCGGCTGCAACAGCCGCTGCGTGTTGGGCGGCTTCAGCACCCAAAACTGTACCAGCACCAAGATTACCAATTGCAGCCATTGAAGGTGCGCCCATAGTTGGTGTTGCTAGTAGAGCGGTTTGTGTAACAACAACTGGTGCAGCAGCAGTGGTCACATTTGGTATACCAGGTGCGGCACCCAATAGATTTGGTGGTAGGGCTGCTGGCGCTTGGAAGACGCCAGCGGGTAGGAATGCAGCGGCACCGCCAGTAGCAGCAGGTACGGCAAGACCTGGTGGATGTAATGCACCGGCAGCAGCAATTGGCAATGCGCCCACCTTAGCTGCTGCAGCTAATGGAGAAATACCCAGTGCGGGAGTAGTTGCAGAAAGGCCAAGCACGGCGTTGCTGGCAACTGCATCAAGTGCCTGTATCTTAGCGGTGGCGGCAGCGGCGGCCACAGCAGCCGCTGTGGGCATTGTGGAATTCGTAGAAGCACAAACCAAAGCATTAGGTGGTGTAATCGAACGGCCCACTCTGCAAGTTACAAAAATATGTATATATTAAAATATTTTACATCTTAATGGTGTTGAGCCATGAGAAATATACCTCAGTAATTGGCCGCCCAAATCGAACAAATTCATGCTGGCGATAGCTTCATCCATGGCCTGTTTGTTGGCATATTCGATGAAACCATAACCTTTGTGTGTATGCAATGATGTTCCCTGCGCCAATTTGCAATATAAAATTGGACCAAATGCCTCAAAAACACTTTTGATATCCTCTTCGGATAAATCTGGATGTATGGAGGCAACGTAAATGCGATTGAAACTTTTTGCTTCTTCTTGTATCTCATCAATAACTTGCTGTGCTTGTGGCATATTACTAGGGCGGCCCACCTTAATGTTACGGCCACCCATTAATGCGCCATTCATTTGCTCCAATGCCAATTGTGCACCTTCAGGAATTTCATATTCAACAAAGGCGAAACCTTTGTGCTTCTGAGTGATGGGATCCCAAGACATGTTGATCGATTTTATTGGGCCAAAAGGTAGAAAAGCCGCGCGTATGGTATCCTCTTTTAGTTCAAATGAAATACTGCCGACATATACTCTGCAAAATAGGAATGTATATGTTTAATAATGATAGAAAAATTTATTAATTTTAAAGGAATAAATAAAAAAAAACTCAGATCTTATCAGCTATTAATGGTAGGCACATACGGCGATTTCAATGTGACAAACACTCATTAACTCGAGCAGATTGTTGTAACATTAAAATTACCAGTTCACAAAGCAAATATGCTTTTACCATGATTCACATCAAGGTTTGTGATTACCAAATAATTTTTATAATAGTTGACATTTTCACTCACCTGCACATGAGAGCAAGTGCCTGCTGACGCTGCACCTGTGTACGTTGTGACGCCAATTGCTGCAAAAAAAACAAGCATGCGTCAATTTTAATAGTTGTGTATGGTGACTTTATCCTACAAAAACTTACTTGCTGCTGATGCGCCAATGTTTGTTTCATTAATACCATTTTAATACTTTGCTCCATGGCATATTTCTTAGCCTTACTGACCGTGTCATGTTGATCGGAACTGAGTTTTGGTAATGCACCACCCAATAGGCCAAGTAGTGCCGAACGTGTACCAGGACCGAATTTCACATCGCCTGTCTGTTTCAGATCATAAATTGGCTGCGAAATGTATGGAATTTTCGGTTCCGAGGACTTGCCTAGAATATTAGGAATATTAATTAATAGCGCACAAATTAATTTACCCAACAAAACGTTTGTTGGTAAATAGAGCAACAAGCAATGTGTTGTTCCAGCTGTGTTGAAAGGAGTTTGTGAGGGGTGAAAGCGCGCAGAACACTTTTCTTATTTTGTGGTTGAAAAAATCACAAGAGTCATTCGATCGATCGTATAGAGTCTGTGGTTCTTTGTTATTGATATGTATATGTGTCAATAAGTGAGTGACACGTCAGTGGTCCTTTTGTTTGACTAACTACGAAAAGAATGTAAATCACAAATATCAACATGTAAACAAGAAAGTCACGAGAAAACCAAAAAAGGTTTTTTGACATTAGTATTATAATTTTTTTCGTAATAAGAAGCACGCACCTTTAATCATTAAATATTATTATTTTTGTAACATTTTCATAACTAATTAATGGCTTTATTAATTTTCAATAGTGGTGTCTTATTCAGCCATTCATATTTAGAGTTTAGTTCTTTTGTTTGGTTGAATTTATGCAAACCCTTATTAGATGCCACAATAACGTAGCGCATTACACTCACTTGTTGGCTCACATACCATTATATTTAATTTTTTGAAATGGAAACAAAAGATAATTCGACGCCTGCAAGAAAGATAAAGACAAAAAGAAAAAACATTAATAAACAACACGTTTTGAAGCTTCCTAAGCGTATATCTTCTCTGGACGCGCGCGTGCGCGTATCAGCTTTATCGAGCGTTGTGCATACGTTGAGTGCGGTTTTAAGTTTCACTTTCGCTGCAACTTTCATAACAGTCAATCGAGTTTGGTTGTTGCTATTATTTAAGCGTTAAAACCACTTTGGATTTTTTGTTTATTTTTGTTTGGCCAACGACACCGCAATTCACGGCAACAGGTGTTGTTATTCGGTTACTTATTGTATATTCTATTTTTGAGTAAAGTCGTTTATCTACATTTCTTTCTCATTCACATGCATTCATACTAATGTTTTTTTATGTTTTGTTGTTGTACGCAGCAAAGTTGTAAAACTTACAATTATCAGGCTAGTAGTAGCAGTTTTTCATTTGTTTAACGCATACTTTTCATACTCAATGTGTGGCACGCGTTAATAATTTATTTTTGGCGACTTAAGACATTTCATTCTTTGTATGTCATATTTTTGGTTTATTTTTGAGAAAAGCTGCAAAATGTAAGAATGAAAGAAAAAAGCACCCAAACATTAAAAAAATTAAAATAAAATACGTAGTAGTCTGTATAAATCCAAAATACGTGAACAAATTGACTTTTTTGTATATGAAACATGTAATAAGAAAGATGCACGGAACGGGGATTTACGCAAATATACCCTGGTTAATGCTTAAATTGAACTTAGGCTTAGATATGCGGCTATGGCTGGATATATTAAATGCCCATAATGACACAAAAAGCTGATGAAAAATACATACAAACATACATACAATATAACACAAGCATAAATGAATGGCACTAGTGATAGGGCTAAATTATTACGGTCGGAAAATTGAAGTGCGTGTATGCCAAAGTCAAAATTTAAAAATAACACGGACCAACGGACTTAACTGTTAACAAAAAAAGTACAAAATAATTGCCAATTTTATGAACTTATTAAAAATTAGTGTACACTTTATTTTTAAATATATTTATGTGTAAATTTAATTAATTTGATGCAAAGTAGTTACTCGTCAAATAAATTAAAAAAAAAATGTATATTTACATATTTATAAAATATAGAACTTCTGTTTCATCACATGTAAATCCCCTTTCCGCGTACCATATAGTTAACTAGTACAGAAATATAGAATAGAATTAATGAAGCGACCTTATTTCATCTCAAAAATCTCTTGCCCTCTCCAACATTTGGTGATGCTAACGCAATTGGCTTAAACGTTTTTATTGGACACATTTATACATTGTCACTGTGAGAAGTGGGTGAGTGTGGTTTTGAATCACTTCAAGGACACGTTTAATAAAAGAGAAAAAAATAAAAAAAGAAATAAAATCCGCTGAAAAGATAATAAGAGAGCAACAGTGAAAAAAATTAAGGAATTTCGGGATATTTATGATTTTTTTACGCATGTACTATAAATGTAATTTATTTACTATTATTTATTTCTGTCGATTGTGAAAACAAATCATTTGAACATGGGTAATTTATAGCTTTTGTCTTCCAGAAGCACTGGTTAGGGGTGGAGAAAATAGAACATCTCGATTTATGTAAGTATGTATAAACGATCATATAATTATTTATGTATATGCAAAAGCAGTTTGTTTGTAATAACTGAAGAACTTAAATTTTTTTGCACTTTCCAAGGAAAAAAAATATTTTACAAAACAATTAGATTTAAAAATTTATATTAGCATGCAAGTATCTAAAAAATTCTAAATTGAGTATGTCTTAGCAAATGCTTCTCAAAGACGTTTTTTACGTTTATTTCCAAAAACAGAAGTTATCCAAACAAAGAAAAACATATACATAATATATACCTTTACTAACAAAATTTTTAACTGTAAGTTTGTAAAAGCTGACTATGTTTCCAAATATATTACTCGCTTTTCAAACTTCCTTATTATAAAGTTAATTGAAAAGTTGTATATTATATACGAAGTATACAAATGTTGATCACAGTCAAAACTGGGTCGTTTTTCTCTGTTTATAATGGATCTGGGTTAATCCTTTTATTGAAAATTTAGTCAAAGAAAAGAGGAACTAAATATTTTTGGATACCAGTTAAATATTTGTATAAAAAATCCAAATATACAAATTTATGCAACGGCGTTTCAATGATGTTCGAATTAAGAAGTTGATATTAGTGCAGTCGGGAGAACGATGTAATAGTTGTGCTTTGCAGTATGTAGGCGTATGACACCTGCACCGGTTCAATATGGAATCAGAGGCAGAGAAATTGAACTAAAAAATATACTTACAAAAAGAAATAAAAAAGAAAAGAGAAGAAGAAGAGAGAATCAATATGCGTCATTAGTTCGAAAACGTCAGCAACTTTACGAAAAAAACATACATCAAGCGTTGGCTATAAACGAGGTGACGCCACTCATAAATCAAACCACAACACCGTCAGTCTTACTCGATGACCATAAAATTGGCACTATAATGGCGATTTTCGCATGTATTACGCTGTTGTAGCATTACATGCTCATTTACTGAATTTGAGTTAAAGTACTTGTTTATGACATTTACCAGCTTTATACATAGGTTATTGTTGCCCTTTCTGAAAGTGTATCATTTTCAAAACCAAATGTATGTATGATATCGCTTTAAAGTTAAGCATTTTTTTGTTCATAACATTTTAGTTTTTCTTAACTATTATCGTCGACAAATTTATTTTTACGATTTTAAAGCGTTTTATTAAATATATTTTGTTTTCTCTCAACTCTTGCAGTGTTTTTACTTTTTATCAATAGGCGCTAGCTTACACGGCAAGCAGAAGAGCAAGTCTCACCTGACCCTGAGAACATCACAAGCGTTAAAGTCTGCAATTACTTAAGCAGAACAGAAAAAACAAAACCGATTATTTAGTAAAATACAGTTGATGGTCTGTGAGGATGTGTAAGTATGTTATTGTGAAACAGATCGAATTTTTGTTAAAGCTTTGAAAAATTCGGTCAATTTCTTATTTTAATGTTAGTTTTTACGTTTTTTACCTAACTAGTTTTAGTCCACACGCTTTACGCTGCTTACAAATTATTATGTATTATAATACTATAAACACAAGCATATTCATACTGGACAATATTTTTCGAAAGTAAAAAAATCAAGCAAACCGTAACATACAAGACCCTCGTAACAATTTCGTAACACACAAACGTATGTTTGTATCTTTAAAGTATACTTTGTTACCATTTATTATGATTGAATAAATAAAATAAGAATTGATCTATATAAAACGTAATATAATATACACAGTGCACTTACCCGAATCCGAGCGAGATTTTTTTGATGGCACCATGCCGTCATTTAGTGGATCATCTGAACGTGACTCTGAAGACCGCGATTCTCGTTCATTGGAACCCTGTAAAAAATAAACAAATAAGTTAAAACGAAATTTTTTGATTTTCTACAATGGAACAAAATATACAAAAGGATATACTCCAAATGCGAAAATGGCGTCGAAATGTATGCACAAGCGAATCGTTAAGTCAAACGTGCACTGCGTAAACCGCATCAAGGTTAAAACCACATTTTATTTTTTTGTTTTAATGAAAGGTGAGGGGTAGATAATAGCCCACCTATTACCCGGTATATAGTACGTGTTGGAACGGCGGCGAATAGCCCTCTTTAGTAGTAATGCCATCGCCTTATTGAAAGTTTTAGTATACACACACAAATTCCCGCCGTACATATGAAATGCAAAGAGCTTTACTATATCCATATTATTGGTAATTCACTAAAATGCATTATAATGTTTATACACTTGTTTCAGTTTTATCTTTGAATATCCGTAATATTCATGTTGCAAATCCATTCGCTACAAATTCCACGCCATTTTCTTTGCCGACGCTAGTTATAAAATATTGCAAACTTTAAACCTGTAAACTTACCATATTTTAGCAGAGAAAATTAATATTTTAATTGCAAAGCTGATTTGCAATACTTAATTAACAAATTGCTAATGATTCTACAATTTCTTTTGAGATAATTGTAATAAAACTGATGTGAACTTTCACGTATTTTAGAATCCCTTCAAAACGCTGCAAAAAATTTCGTCAATGACAACGAGTAAAAACAGTGCTGACAGATCGTTGAAAATATTTAAAAGAGTAGTTTTGTAAGTAGAAGTTTTTTGCGATTTTGATTGTATTATTCAACGATCTTAAAAAAAAAATTAAACACATTTTTTATTACGTGCATTAAATATGTACTTTAATGAAAAATTTGGTAAAGTTGTGTATATTGACTAGTTGAAAATTAATAGTTTGTTAAATAAAATGAAATTAACTTTAGCTTTTTGATTTAACAAATTTAAACTATTTTAGACGTTGACTATTAAAATTAAAGCATTCGAGTATTTAATTCAAAACAATAGGACTACATATAAAGTTTACTATTAAATTCGCACATGCACAACGTGTCTTTCGACTGAAATTTTCATCAAACATAAAATATCATTGGTTTAACCATTTCATGGCACTTATTTCTTGGAATAATTCCTATGAACGTCCGATTTGATGTTGTAAACTAGATCTAAAAGATCGCCGATTAATAAGTCCTTCCGATTCTCCACCGCCTTTTTTAGCTCTTCCATTTTATTCTGGGTATCCAGGTCAATTTTTAAAGCAACTCCTTCTCGTGAGCCCATGTACTGTAAAAGAATGGGCGCATTAGTGTTGAATCCCACATTTCCTATAGGGAACCCACCTTTGCTTCATATTCCTTCAATAGACGTTCGCGCTCTGCACGATATTTTTCAATCTCCTCAACCGCCTCGTCTTTCGCTTGCTTCAATCGCTTTGCCTTGCCTAGTCGTGTAGCGAATTATAAATATTTTCTAATTATGACCTCAAATGCTTAATAAGAACATCCGCTTATGTCGGCAGCGAGGCAACAGCAATGCTTTTAGGTGAAAATATACTTACGTTTCCTAGCTTCGGTAACCTTTTCTGCTGCTTTCTTCTCGGCAGCTAGAAGTTGTTGTATCCCTGTGGATTGGCTCGTCATTTTTATTTAAAATTACTCCTTAAACACAATGATTTATGAATAAATTTGCTACGAGGAAATTACCACAAGGAAAATAAATATTTGTGTTAAATGACAGCTGATTACTATGACGAATGATTTATACGGCAGCACTGATCGAGTGAGAAGAGTTGATTTTAAGAGATGTGTCGAAATATGATCACTTTTCGTTCATGTCATAATAATAAATATTTCAACAGCGCTACGCTATGAACTGATTAATAAATACATCCTCAATTATAATTAATTGAAGTTTTTAATAAATTTTTAACAAATATTAATATTTTTATACAAAGTTTTACTCATATAATTTTATATTCACGAACGACATGCAACACTAGAGATTTGTATCACAATATTACTGAAGATGTCGCTACTCCGTTTTAAGCTTCTAGTCGTCGATTTCAGAAGAAGACATTTTGTATTGAAAACTCAACGAGTAAAGAGCAAATCATAATATCAACGTAAATACTCTTGAACGAGCAGGAAGTTGTGAAAATCTAGTGAAGTCTGGAACTTGAAAATATAATTTACTTAACTGCTATAGAAGAAATATAATTAAAATACTAAAATGAAGTTTCAATACAAGGAAGACCATGCATTTGAGAAGAGACGTGCTGAAGGTGACAAAATACGTAGGAAGTACCCAGACCGTGTACCAGTAAGTAGAATGAAAAATTTTCCTTGCATTTGTATGCAATTTTATAATATACTCGTCGGTAATGATTCCATACAAACTTAGAAAGTAATATACATATGTATATATATGCGTGCGATCGTGAAGGGAGTATGGGGTTTTCTTTGTTACGAAAATAGCTAAGTGGGGGGTAAAATGCAATAAAAAAATTTCGTAAAAATTGCGTCATAGAAAATAGATTCTTAAAAAATGTATGATAATATATAAACGTTTAGTTGTAAACAGGTATATATTGTTTGTATATTATTTCATACAACAACTTTGTGTACGCAGTGAGTAGCATATGCATACATTTTCAACGATAATACAAATGTATATTTGTTTTTCGTTTCGTATTGCTGTTTTCGGTAGCAGTGTTACCAACGGTATAGAAAACTTATAGTGATTCAGATAGGGATAATGTTTGTGGAGTATAACACAGCAGTAGAAATGAGAAACAAATTGAAGCGCTTCCAAATGTTTTGTCAAGGTCACTATGTCGAAACAAAATATTGGCAACAAGATAATGTATAAAGGTTATTGGCAGCAAAACATTTCATTATACAAAAATTTAGAATTCTTAAATTATCAGCTGATCAACTTTTTTGTTTGCATACAAAGTGGTCAAACAGGTATCTTATAATGAAAAAAAGCGAAAACGCCAATGCGCACTAAAACATTAAACATAATTCTGCCTTGCAAAGAGTGAAAAAGGTTTAATTGTTTACTCATTTTAGAGAGAATATTTAAAAGTATACATGTGTGCATATATACTAAACTGTCGATTTTTGTTTTGTATTGTATACATACATATATTCTATTCGGCCTTATTACTGCGCATATAGATTTACCTATTTGGTATACGTGTGTTTATGGCTTGACTTGTTCACATGTGTTTATATACATAAATATTTTCACATTTTCTTTTATATTTACTTCTTTGCAAATTTTTTTAACCTGTTACATTTTCCGAATTTCGTACTATAAGTAGTTTACAAAAAGAAGTATTAACTAAATTGCGAAAATTGCTGCAAATATCTCTCGTAGTTAGTCATGATTAATTTATATGAATTTCACAAGAAACCAGCAATTTATCTATGCCCGCACATGTGTTTTTAAATTTATATTTCCAAAGTTTCCTTGCTGCATATGTTTTTTTGTGGTATAAACAGTTTTCTCTTGTTCAATGGACTTCAAGTCCCATTGTTTGACAAGAATTACATTCCCTGCTACTTTTTGAAACTACATATAGATAATGTTCTTGGAATTTATTTGAGTGGCCAATATTTGAGCTTACGGGCACAAAGGTATTTCGACAATGTACCAACAAATAAATGCGTATTTCTAAGTTTCAAGTTTGCAGGCGTTGCTTATAGTAGTTAAGAAAAGGGTCAAACTCATCAATTTTAGCAATATGTGCACGGAATAAGATAGTACAATCAAATTTAACATGAAACTTTGGTTCAATCTGCCTTGTAGAATTTTAAAACAGTCCTTTGTAAAGATTATGACCGCTCTGGTACCTATGTACGTAAACGCCTAACGTTAAATCAGGTATTCTTCAAAGAAAGAGCGAGTGTGATTACATATCCCTTCATCAGTTCTGTATACCTGTACTTATATCTAAGGATGTTAATTTCTTCTTTTGCCTTATGGCTACTTGAACACTCATGTTACAAGGTCATAGTTCAGTATTCATTTAGTGCTTGTTGAGTTCACAGTCACTACTGTTGATAAAAAACTATTCAATGCTTATATGTACTTCTGAGTGTGAGAAATATAAATTTTAGATTAAAGTTAAAACTTTCAAATATAAGCCAAAAATTTAGGCACAATTTAATTTTATTCTCAACTTTTACAGGTCATTGTGGAGAAGGCGCCTAAGGCACGTATTGGTGATTTAGACAAGAAAAAGTATTTGGTTCCATCTGATCTAACAGTTGGTCAATTCTACTTCTTAATTCGCAAGCGTATACATTTGCGCCCCGAAGATGCATTGTTCTTCTTTGTTAACAATGTAATTCCACCAACATCGGCTACTATGGGATCTCTATATCAGGTAAATATATGCAAGTGTTTTGTATGTACAAATAGTTTTAAAATTGAATATTAATTTTAGGAACATCACGAAGAAGATTATTTCCTGTACATTGCCTATTCCGATGAAAACGTATATGGCAAAAACTAAGTAGCATTCACATTTTGGGGGAAGGCGTGCATTGCGGCATTTGAAAAACTGTAATCGGGTTGCTGTATTACGAAGAAAATTACAAAGATGAAAATTAAATAATACAAAAAAATAATTAAATATTTTGTGCTGATTGAAAAAAATTGTTTGAGTAATAATATCTTGGCGGAAAGGGAAGGAAAAATTAGTGAATATCAGCAAAAAAAAAAAAAAATGATAAATTTATTAAATATAATATTATGTATATTAAAAATATATACAATGGATATATATTATGTATATGAAATAATTTGTGTAGCTATAAATATTAGTTATAAATATTATAATCCAATTCATCTTTTATTTTTACGGTACTACCCTTGGGTTTGGTACTTACATCGATTTTTAGTTCTTACAGTTATAAATTTTCTTCTAAGCATTATATATTTTCGTTCTATAATAATTATTTTTGCAATGAGAATTTTCAAAGACCTATACTATTTTCTTCCTTAGATGATGGAATTGTTCATCAACTAGGACAAAACGTGTATAAATGAATTATTTTTAATTTTTGAATAACAAAATAAATGAAAATCGTGCTTGCGGTATTCCTATAATATTAAAATCAACTCTTTTTTTTTTATGGGTCTAATGGTTAATATACTTATATTATTAGATGGATTTTTGAGTTACTTACTAAATTGGGTAAAAATTCTTAAGCCGATTCGAAACTACAATATATTGAAAAACGATTAACTCGAATATATATAGTTTTAAATTAATCGATAGGAAGGGTTGAACGGTGATACATATACGAGAGTTTCAACTCAGTCGCAAAAACTTTAACCGATAGTTGCCTTGCAGTGGTATTAAGTTTGTTCTTAATCAAAATATTCAAAAATATATTGATAAAGCAGTAGAATCCAAACAACGAGATTGTTGAGTTAATATCTCTTAATGGTCAGTTCAAATCTCAAGAGTTGTCGTCTCAAAAATACTAAAATATTTTACCGATATATTTTTATTATTTCGATTGTTAGCAAAAAGGGTATTGCGATTGTGGAGACACATAGCAGTAATTATTATGGCAACACTATAGCAATTTCTTTGGTAATGGCAACTCTATTCTTCATATCAGCTGTTTGGCTGAGTCCGAAAGGAGTCGCTGTCAGTCTTTTTTTTTACTCAAATTCTTGCTGACTGACATTCGAAATATTTTTATTCGGAGTTGAATATTGGTGATGGCAGTTTAATCGTTTCTTCAATTGAATAATTTTGCTTTAAGTTGTGGATTGTTCTTTAAATCCTTAATCACGGGTTAAAAGAGTAAGAAAAGTGAACAAATGTAAATTAGATATAATTACATAGTAAATTCAACGAATTTATGGTTGAAATTCGCTTAAAATACGTGAAGAACGTTTGCGGAATTACACAAACAAAGAAAAAACTATTTCGAACAGACGGAAGCGCGAGAAACCCAAAAGGTAAATACCATATCATGTGCTACACCAGTGTTAATTTGCAAAATGTTTCAAAAGCTGATTTTTTAATACGTGACTTTGTTTATTCAAGGTTGTTAGTCTTTTTTTATTGAAACCTTACACTAGGTTTAATTGCAATCGTGTTCATTTTGTGATCACCAATGCAGTCTTGTCAAACAAAAAAAGGGCAGTGAGGGTGTAAAATTGATTTTCCCTTAGTATATGGTAGCACAGTCGGCCGTAGTTTTGCACTCATTTGTAAGTTATCGCAAATAGGCTTCTAGCATATTTATTTTTATATTATTTTCGTTTGTTCAATTTACAATATTAATTTACTACTTTCCGTGAATTAGTTAAGCAATAAGTTGCCAAGTGACGCTCCGAAACACGAAGCAGGTAAAATACGTGTATGTGTGTGTATTTACATATGTACATTTAGTATTTGCAGCCCTTAAAATACCGTGACCGTGCAGTTTGAGTTAATTTGCTAGGCTGTGCTAAAGTGCTTTTGTACCTGTGTCGGTCTTATGCAGTCATATGCACCAATGCAGATTTTGCCTTTTTAACACGTTATTCTTAATGATGTAGAATAGCTAATGCTTTAGAGCAACCAAACGATTGGCAAATGTAAATATTGCTAAATATTTTGTAAGATAGCAAAACTGTATTCAACGCTTGTCATAAAATTGGTGTTTGCGTGAATTTATTTTTCCTGTATGTACATATATACATGTGTTGTTCACATAAAAATAAGCTAGTATGTTTTATTTCAAAAATGCTTTTTAATACATATTTAGATACATTAATATGTATGTATATGTAAACTGCCCCACTTCTCGAAGTAGTATAGTATGTGGTTTAATTTCATTGGTGGGCCGGTTCGCATGTTAATTTTTTTATTTGCTTTGTTTATTTGGTACTTGGCACCATTTGGTTATAATTTTTCCCTATTTGAGTGGTACTCAAGTTTTCTGCTTACTAGTTTAAAAATTAATAAGAATACATAGTCGGAAATGTATTGTGCTACATCGTTGAGTATTTATATCTTCTTTGACTATTTTTTCGAAATGTAAGGCGTCTAGTTTTTTTTGTAAAAATGCTGTATTAGCATGTACAAATAAAAATAGTTCACAGCACCCAAATTTAACAAGTTAGCCAGGTGTTTAAATGTCCAGAAATACATTCCCTCCTTGTATGCTTCTGCAGCTGTGCACACAAACTGTTTATTAATAATATGTTTCAAATATTATTGATTTATATGAGCTTGTCAATGTGTATACACACAACCACGTAATGTACATATTTTGCCCAAAGTTCAATAACCAGCATACTTTAACATTTTATACTTTTGTCATAAAATAATCAATTATTTAAATTTGAATAACCGTTCCTGTTTAAAACAGTTGCTAAGTTATGACAAACAAATAAAAGTGTAAAGGTAGACCGCATTTAACGATAAGACATATTTATTATTATCATCTGCCTTATCAGTGGCGAAAATTAAAATTCACCATGCTTGAGGGCCAATGTAATTTTTAGTTAATCCAATATCTTCCCAGTCACTTCTTATTTCTACCTATTACGGAATGACTGCGTGATATGTTATCTGCATAATAACATTTATTTAAATTTCTTTCTTTCTCGCTTTCAGCTCGTTCTATTAACTCAACATAAACGCTACAACAACAACAAATCACTCTTGATGCATGCTATTTATCTGTGAATTAGTTATTGTCGCTCTTTATTGTCTAATATAAAGTAAACAAATAAGATACTTAAACAATTTTCCAACACTTGCAACCTCCCAACAACGGTATTTTAAATGTCACAACATTTGAAAAAGAATTCGCCTACTAGCCGAAATCGTAAGCAACAACAACATCAAACACAAAATGCAGACAGTATAAAACAAAAAGCAATTGCCTCAGGCAACCAATTAACTGCCAATAGAAAGTCGAATGGCGGTGTACCTTGGTCCAGTAACAGCGCCTCCACGCCTAGTGGTAGCATCACGTCATCCGTGTCGGCACCCGCGCTTATGCGTAAAAAATCACAAACCAAACTGCAAAAGGAGAAGGAACGCGCGGAACGTGAGACGCTAGTGCTATGGCGTCGACCAGTTCAGACTGTGAGGTATTGTGGCCTCGAGTTAGTGACACTAGCACAGACTTCGGGCAAGCGGTAAGCATGTACATTTGATAGATGTGGCACAAATATTAAAATGTTTTTAATTTTTATTACAGTTTACTACAACAACGTGGTTTGCTTGCGGCCCTCCTAGTTTTAGGTACTATATTTAGTTTTAGTTATTATTTACCGGGTCCACATCAGCTGGTTTTGGATGTGGTACGCCGCAATACTTGGTTTTTCATATACTGGACCGGTTTGGGTGTACTCTCCTCGGTGGGTCTGGGAACGGGACTGCACACGTTTTTGTTGTATCTGGGACCTCATATAGCTAGTGTAACGCTAGCTGCATATGAATGCAATTCGTTAAATTTTCCACGACCCCCATATCCCGATGAGTAAGTAATGAATGACATAGTATATAAATATTTGTTTAAACGTAATTATTTAGTATTATCTGCCCGGAGGAGCCATATGCAAAGAAAGTGCCAAATCTTTGGATGATTATGAGTAAAGTACGCATGGAAGCTTTCCTTTGGGGTGCGGGCACCGCTTTGGGCGAACTGCCACCTTATTTCATGGCAAAGGCAGCACGCCTTTCTGGCTATGATCCCGACGATGCCGAGGAGTTGGCTGAATTCGAGGCGTTGAAAGCCAAACGTAATCAAAAGAATTTGAGTTTAATGGATAAGGGCAAATTATTTATGGAACGTGTTGTAGAACGTGTTGGCTTTTTGGGCATTTTAGCATGTGCAAGTGTAAGTTGATTCAAAAAAATGGCGAAAATTTATAACTGACGCAATAATAATCAATTCTATTTTTACTATTGTGCAGATTCCCAACCCGTTATTTGACTTAGCCGGCATTACATGCGGTCACTTTTTGGTGCCATTCTGGACTTTCTTCGGTGCTACGCTTATTGGGAAGGCCATTATCAAAATGCACATACAAAAAGTTTTTGTAATTATTGCTTTCAATGAGGCGCTTATTGAACGTGCTGTTGATGTGCTCGGCAAGTTACCCATATTGGGTAAAAAACTGCAGGAGCCATTTAAAGGCTTCCTTAACAATCAGAAAAAGCACTTGCACCGCGAACGTCAACCGGCGGCTGAGTCTGGTAACTTATTGTCAAAGGTGTTTGAGACGTTTGTCATCTGTATGGTTTGCTACTTCATAATCTCGATTGTTAACTCATTGGCGCAAAGTTACCACAAGCGTTTGCATAAGAAACATGTCAAAAAAGTGAAGAAACCGATAGCAAAGGATTAGGTGAAAGCGAATTAGATGTAAAAACAGGCTGCAGTTTGAGGGCGGTGGTTGTAGTGTCGTTTGGAACAGCATGGAAAGCGTAAAAAATAAAAGGAGTAGTGAAAATGACTGAACTATTTTGTCATTGTGTTGTTAGCGTTGAAAGTAGTGGGTGCGGCGCCCATTACTTACATTAACAATACAATATTCTATACAAATTGACTATATGCCCACTAATGTTGTGTTTAGCTAAATTCCTAATTAAGATAAGATGAGCAATCATCGTTATGAATTGAATTATATCAAAAAAATAATATAAGACATCATCAGCGCTAATGACTGTCGACAAAAAAGTTCAAGGTGGTGCCGTTGATGAATTAGTTAATTTTTTTTTATGTGAATGCTGTTTTACTATAAATTTTACAATGTGGTTTAAGTTTATCGCGATAACAGCAGAATTTCAGCAGTTATGTAGCCTTATGCTAATTAAGTCGTAAGCAGCTAGTCCTAATTTGTATGTGTGCGTGTACAAAAAATATAGGAAAAGTACGTCTCATAATGAAATTCAATTAATTTCACATAAAATTACACATATGTATAGGTATGTCTAAGAATATATGAGTGTGTATTGTGTGCATTTATTTTAATGTAAATGAAATTTATTTTCGTGTACCAAAATATAGCGGAGCAAGGACAAATAGAAAGTAGTATAGAAAAGCAAGTAGTGTGGAGAAATAAAAGAAAGGAGTAAATAAAAATTACAGTTATATGTAGTCGCGTTGCAGTTGTATTCTAGCATTAGTTGCGTGATAAAAAATTTTAATTAATAAAAACTAAATTAAATTAAAGTAATACTAAGCGTTAAGTAAAGTAATCGGCCAAAATGCAAATGGAAAATAACGACAAGCATTAAATATTATAAAAATATAAATTTAATAAAAATCCATTATGATAAGCTTAAAACATTCATTGAAGTGAAAATGAAAAGACATTTGTGTAAAAAAAAACGGGTTTAAAACAAGATTTAGAAACAGACCGTTGTGCGCCATTAATGGCTTTAGCAAAAATTGTATGAACAAAAAAATTAACAATACGAAATATTTAACATTAAAAAATTTAAATTGAGCATTTGCATACGACAAAAATACAATATAATAAAAAAGTTCAAAAAAGTATGTGGTTTTATTGTACTTATGTTAAGGGGTTATATTCACTTGCGATTTTCAAAAATGCGAATTTTCTTTGCTATCGAATATACATATATATGTATGTATGTATATTTGAAAATATTCTACGAAAATTCGATTTGATTTGATCCGACATATGTGAAAAAAAATTAAAAAAAAACTGAAAAAAAATAAAAAATTGAAAAAAAATTGATTTTTTGACACCTAAGCCCCCTTTCCGTAGACCAGGTCACATATAGTTTCAGAGATATAATTTAGTGTAATCTGCTATCAAAAGTTAACACGTTTTTGTCGGAAATTTTTTTCGATAGGGCTGAACCGAACAACGGGGAATTTCTTAGATATATTATAATATTTGACATGATCAAAGGAGTAAGGTTTCTGATAATAATTTCGAGTTTTAATCTGTTTTTAACTAAAATGAATTTTTCACAAAAAACGATTTTTTTGATAAACCGACATTTCGCGAAAAATAAAAATTTTGATTAATTGTTCGATCATAATCTCCATTCCTCTACAGTAATAATAATTTCATTCTGTTTTGGGCTATTAAATAATTTGACTCGTGTCTAAGTATCCGGAACGGACCCTGATTGTTATTCCTCGAAATTAGTTTAGGAATATTTCTTATGTAGTCGTAGGGGAGAAGGACGCAGCTGAAGTTTTCTTCCTTTATCTTCAAAAGACATTGTTAGTCTTTCAGTATCGTATTATTAGCAGTAAAAGCTTTTGAAAGCTCACAACTGTATAGCGACACCTAGAGCTAGGGAAGAATAAGGACGCAGCTGAAGTTTTCTTTCTTTATGTTTAAGGGACATTTTTGAGCTTTCAGGATCGTATTCTCAGCAGTAAAAACTTTTAAGCTTTTGAAAGCTCACAACTCTATAGCGGTACCTAGAGCACAATTCCCACGACAGCCGGTTCTACGCACCGAAATTGACCCGGATTTTATCCGGCCAAGGCCTGTTTTTTCGGCGATCTAACCCCGTTTGGATCGGTAAGTGTTAATCTATGATACCTAGAGCAGTTGAGAATTACTATTAATAGAAGTTGGCTTAATGGCATTGAGAATTATATTCCATTTCTGGTTGTTATATTCTAATTTCTCAGTGTAGAATATGCCCGCAAAGCTGTTAATGTTTGGTTTTGTTTGCTGTTGTCTCGTAGGAGAATCTTTGTCGTGCTAACGCGTCCTCATAAATTGGCTGTCTAACGGCTGTAATAGACACTCATATGCATGTGGTGAAATATGAATAATGCAAAAATTGTGCAAAAACAACAAATGAAAACATATCTACATAAAAATGAAGTGAACACAATAATGGCGCAGCTGGTGTGTAGCCGAGGCGCTTTGGCAAGATAATCAACAGTAAATACCAGTACAAAGTGATGAGCTTATGGGACTAATAAATCAGAAACACAATGATTTATGCTAAATAAATATTGTTTTTATCTAAATGCATGCGGTGTATGTATGTACATATGTATGTATGTATGTGTCTAAGGGTTGTAAAAATGAGAATTAGTGAAAAGAAACATTTTCATCCAGAATTAATTAATTTTTTAAAGTATAATTCTTTCAAGATAAGATAATTCTAAAAATGTTATATTTACATATGCATATTTTTGAACAAATGTGAACAAAAAAAAAAAAAAATTAAAAAATTTAGAATGTATGCATGTAAAAAAAACTTAATGATTTAACAATTTTTATTAAGAATAAGTTCTTTAATATAAAAAAGTTGAATGCAAAAAAAAAAAATATAAAAAAATTTGTATGAAAAATATTTTTCCACTGTTGAAATTTTTTTACAATATACAATATATGTAAATATGTTGGGGCAAAAAAAATATATTTCATCAAAATAAATCTTTAAATGTAAATTTTTTAACAGTTATAAAAATGACAGCAAACAAATTCGATTTTTTGAACAAAAAATATGTATGTACATATGTACATATGTATATAGCTTTTCAATAATTTTTAATTTTTTAGTATGCACAAAATTTAATGCTAAAAACTGTATCATTTGCAGAAATTTAATTTCTTTTAATTTTTTTTTATAAAAAATCAATTTCTCATTATTTTAGAATTTTGAAAATTAAAAAAAAAATAATAGTTTATAAAAGACACAAAACTGAATACTAAACTATATTATTTGCAGAATATTCAACTTCTCATAAGTTTTTAATAAAATAAAATTATTTGCAGAATATTCAACTTTTTTCTTATATTTTTTATGATTTTTTTACAGCTAATGTCTAAGAAATGTTTTCTATTTTAATTTTTTATGTTATAACTATATGTATTTATTTTTTCAATTTAGCGGCATAAATAAGTATGCCCACAAAAAAACGAGCAATAAATCGGTCTCACGAAAACTGATAATGTTATCACCCTCAAAATTTTGTCATAAATAAATTTCCCCAAGGAACTAGGAAACTGTTAGTAAAATCGCCGAAAAGTGCACGAAGTTGAGCGCCAAGTTCATTTAAGCCACAATTAACGGTGACTTTTGGCAACGTTTATTTTGGGGTTAGTTGCGGTGCTTTCATTGTTAGCGATAGCAGCATTTATGATTGCTTTTGTTGTACATACATATGAACATATGTACGTAGATACATACATACATATATACCCCTACACACATAAGCATACCAACGTCTGTGCATGCTCTTAAAATCCACCCTCTACATTGGATGGTCGTCAAACTCTCCATCAAATTTGTCATAGTTTGCCTTGTGTTCGTATAGCGAGTACATGCTTGTTTTTGTAGACACCCCTTTCGCGCTATGCAGCTGAGTAATCAACCGTCGAAGCATTTACAAAGTGCTAAGGCGCCTTTAACAAGCTAAGCATGGACACGGTATGCCTTGAAATGATTAAATTGTCCGCTTTTAGGGAGACTTGCCCCGTAGGGGGTATTCACAGAGTTCAAACGCGTGGCGGTCAACTGTGTGAAACAGGTACATGACATGACAAGGACGTTAAGAAGTATTACTGTACTTTAAGACTTACTACTCAAACAATGGGGGTATTCACAGGGTTGCTATTCTGACTGCAATTCCGAAAAAGAAAAACATTTTTTATGCAAAAGAATGGCTTAAGAAATCGAAATCGTTATAAAAAAATCGTATTTTTTTCGACAAATATCTATGTATGTTTTTTTTTTAATTCACAAGTGAATTTAGCCTCTTAAGTTTATATTAATTTATTAAAAAAATTATTATATTAATTCATTTTAATATTAATTTAGCTATTTTCAATTTTTAATCTCAATTTTTCGGATTAATAAAAATATATTTTAATTTTTTAATACCAATTTTGGTATTCATACATTTTAAACCGTCGTCTTTACCATTTTGTTTCAAGTTTACATTATTTTTATTATATTGTTATTATTTTTGTTGTTTTTTTTAGTATTGTGCTAAATATATTTCTGATTATGTTTATGAAATAAATAATTATTATATTTAATTCAATAACATATTTTCAAGAAATTATTTTGATTTGTTATTACTTTTTGCATTATTACTATTAAATATATTTTATATTTTTTTTAAAATATTTTCTATTAATTTTATACAAATATGTTCATAATTTATTTAGTTTAATTTTGATTTGTTTTACATATAGATTAAATATTTTCAATTAATTTTATTACAATATATTTTATAATTTATATTTTTTTATTTCTAATTTTTTTTCATGTACATATGTATGTGTATATATTTTTTTAATATTTTCATTTAATTTTATGACAATATATTTAGTTATTTTTTAATATTTTTTATTATTATGCGTTTTTTTTAATTATAATTCATTTATTTTTAATGCATTTGTATGTATGTATGCAAATTTACATACAGATATTCTGTTCATTACACAGTGAACACGCCTTATCGTTTTTTTCTGTTATCTCTGCCTCCTGTTAGCCATTTTCGTTGCAGACACGAACGTGCTGTGCCCTCACGGCCGAACAGGCATGCAAGTGTACACACAAGTGTGTGTTTGTATGCATGGCGGATTTAGCTTGTGGGGTTGATAACGCACGCACACTATCACACACTTGCACGCTTGCATATACATACACATACAATACATTTGCCAACCTAGTGGGGTTTTCGGCACTGAGGCCGATAGTGTTACATTACAGCGAATATTTCGTGTTCTTGTTGTTGCGTTTGATATGCCTTGTTTTGTTGTTGCTTTTTATATGCCTTGTTTCGTTGTTGTTTTTGGTTGTTTTTTTTTTCTTTTAGTTGCGTTCAAGTGCGTTCGACTGTGCAACAGGCGAGTGTATCGTCGGCGGCTCAGACTAGCAGCACTCCAGACGCCGATTGTTTGGTTAAGCACTCAGTACATTGCCGTCGACTGAAGAGGGCGTATCGCAGGCGCCAAAGCACGGAAAACTGTGAAAAAGTGAAAGAAAGCCAATTCGGCAAAAGTGGCAAAGAATAGGTGCTGTAAGTGGCTACAAAAAACATTGTTTGTGCATATTTTAATTAAAATACGGTGTGAAAGCAAGCAAACAGCATGTAAATTAAAGAAAATTTGTTAAAAAATAAAAAAATTAGAAAGTGTGAATATTCAAATGCAAACTATTATTTTTATTATGTGCTAAATACACATTAATTTGTGCAATTTGCATGTAGTTATATGCTTTTGGCATGCACCAGCTGTAGCTGCGCCGAAAAGTATGCAATATACACAGCTGTATATGTGAGCACCAGTGTGGCTGTGTGTGGTGCATGTTGCTAGCGAGACAACCACTTGTGAATATCGAAGTATTGTGTGTATTTTCAAGGCGAAGCAGGCACAAAAGCAACAACAACAACGCCAACGATAGCATGCCACAAAACAGCAAATACCATAACAAAGTTTCTTGGAAATATTACAATAACAAAAAGTGAAATATACAGCACCCAGCATACGCCGTGTTGTACACAACAAAAACCACAAGAAAAAAAAGAAGCACATTGAAGGCGAGGTTTTAACTGACAACATTTAACAGTATTGCTAACAAACAACAAACACAATAGCCAAAAGCACTATTTCTCAGCGTCGCCAACACACCACCAGCAGGCTGTCAGTTATTTACACTGCCGTCGCCGTTGCTTATTTACAGTGCAGGAAATGGATTTTCAAAGCCACAACAACACCAGCGGAAATAAGTTTGTCTGTCCCAGCGACAGACAATTGGCATTGAGAGCAAAGTAAGCAAACTTGCACACGCACAGTTAGATCTTTTAAAACACCTCAATAATTAATTATTAATAATTTTGCGGTTTTTAACTCGAAACGTGTCTGTGTTTAAGAGTTAAGAGTTGGTAATTACTTCTAATACGGACATTAAAAACAATTAGGTAGTCGAAAGTTGTAGCATATACAAGTTTGGTTGGCTGATAACGTTACCCAGCGAACAATTGTTACACAAGGCTAAAGGATTTGTGTTTTTTTTTTTTCTAAAGAGCTGTTCTACAATTGCTACTTTAATCAACTTTTGTGAAAAGAAGCTACAATTAAACATTTTAACAAAAATCTATGCTAAAAAAATATTATTTATAATATAAAAAAAACCAGAAACATCATCGAAATGAAAATATTATTTGAAAAATATTGTAATTCTTAGGAAAAAATGGGAGGTCCAATATCAGCATTTCCGACAAATGAGCAGCTTGATCGCAATAAATCATAATAATAGAAAAATATTATCGAAATTTATCGATAAATCAATAATCTGTGAAAAAGTTCGTGAAATTAGCTTGTCGAATAAAAAAATGTTCCATACAGGGAGTTAAGTTTGATAGATCCTTTTGGATGCTATATCCTATAGTGGTCTGATATCGGCGGTTCCGACAAACGAGCAATAAAGCGCAATAATAGAAAATATATCGAAATTTATCGATAAATTATCGGACCGCCAATATCGAAATTATCTGAATTTGGACCGATATCGACGGTTCCGACAAATTAGCTCCTTGGGTGCAATAAATCATATAATAAATAAATATTAGATACATTTATTGATAGATTATCGGACCGCTAAAATCGAATTTATCGGTATTAATTAATAGTATGTAAATAAACTTAAAAAATATTGAAAAATCAGGAGTTAAGGAAGGAGTTGGTTTGAACGAAATAATTGAATGCTTCACAGAAAGAGGTATAATAAAGCAAAAGTAAAAAAGTTTCGGTCCGCAAAAATTATAATTTAACGGTAATGTAACGATTAACAAATTAAAAACAAAAATATCGTCAAAAATAATGCTTTTAGGTTAATGCTTATAGTTTTTACAGGAGATTTGGAACTTTTTTCGAAAAGTTTATTCTGCTTTTTTTTACAAAAATTACACTTTATCTAACCTGCTTACGATTTTCAGCGTAGTTTATATTTGTTGGCCTTAACGTGTCAAAAGCATTAGGAAAATGTTTCAAAATTGATTTCATAAACGGTTTTTGAACTCATAATCGATAACTAGAAAAAAATTCTAGATGACTTATCGATATTTCTAAGCTGATAATTATAATTTTTTCGATTCCCCATGTAGAGATCGTCTCTTAGTATCTTGGTATGCGATTTCAAATAACAAACAGTATTTTTGTTATGAAAAAGCATTTATAAAGCCAAAAATTAACATCATACTTCACGGCTGAGACTACGCTATATTGATTCTCTATCAAATTCGAGCTTTCGGGGTCCATTTGCTACTACTAATAAAAAAAGCTCCGTATTCACTACAATATCTGCTGAAAGTAGCTCGAAAAAGCCGTAAATTCTATCGTTTCGAGGACACTTAGTTACGCTTTTCGTTAGAGTTTTGCCGTTACGGCGACGTATTACAGCTAAGCTTCAACGCCACGTGTCCGAGCTTATCCGTAAAACATGTCACCAAATAAACGAGCCTTTTATACTTTTAAGTTGGCAATTTACACCGTACTGTGGGAGAAGATGCCATCTACATACCTTCTCCTATCTCAAACACTTTGGTTTACCTGGTTTTATGACCATTATTTCGGTTAAAATGGTCATCGTGGGAATTTGGGGAATGCTTTTAACGTTAATTAAAAATAAACGAGCAGTGAAATTCCTTTGATTTTACGTTAGTTTTATGCCGTTATACACATACATCCGCACGTGTCTGCATATGTGGGCAACTGCATACAAACTTTTGCACTTTTGGGGACAATAATTTCATTAGACAGTAAGGCTGAGCACACAGTGCAGCGTAAAGTAATCGCTTGGGTTTTGTATAATGCTAAAAGTGAAGCAGAGATGCATAAAATTTAAGATCTCAAATATGAACGAGGAAAGGAGCTTCTTTATTGACCGTAAGGCCGAGCGCATACAGGAACAAAGCGTAATTAATTGAGTGGAGTATAATGCTTAAAGTAAAGGTCCTGCAAGCGAGGGCTTAAACACCTTTTTAAGGAACATAACGGATGTTTAAGATCCCCTTTTATTCACTAATTAGGCAGAGAACATTGTAGGGAGACTACTTTAGTGATGAATATAAATTAGTGTACTGAATAAAATATTAATTTTGAGTAAAAATTAAAAATCAAGTTTTCAACTGTATTTTATAAAGTAAATTTAAGTTTTGAAAGATAAGGCTGAAGAAGTATCGTACCGCGATGCAAAAAAAGTGAGCTTAAGCTTTAAAAGCTCTTTTAATAACGGCTAAGGCTGAACACATAGTGAACAAAGACCATTGAATGAGGACATGTATGAAGAAGCGAGGAGTAAATCAGTTTTGAAAATTAAGAAAAACAAAGCTTTCAGTAGTGCTTAAAGAAAAAGAGTAAAATATTTAAAGTTATATGCTAAACTGCTGAGGTTGACTAAGTAGTGGAGTGAGGCTTGGAGGCTTAGAATAAAATAGCGAAGAACGTGGTGAAGTAAGTTATGAACTGTGCCCAAAAAATAAGGTGACATTGTATTTATTTTGAAAATTCTTTATTTATTCTTCCAAATCAATTTCATCTCCTTCAAAGTAATCCCCTCCCGATGCAATGCACTTATGCCAACGGATTTTCCAATCTTCGAAACACTGGTTGTAGTCACTTTCCGGGATGGCCTTCAGAAGTCGCACGGCGCCAGATCAGGTGAATACGGTGGTTGCGGAACGATATGGGTTGAGTTTTTGACGAAATGATCACGAATTACGAGGGCAGTATGGGATGGTGCATTATCGTGGTGTAAAAACCAAGAATTGTCTTTCCACAATTCCGGCCTTTTTAGGCGGTTAGCGTTACGCAAACGACGCATAACGTTCAAATAATATTCCTTGTTGACTGTTTGACCGGTTGGAAGGAATTCATAATGCACAACACCACGATAATCGAAGAAAACAGTCAACATGACCTTGATTTTTGAGCGACTTTGGCGCGATTTTTTTGGTCTCGGCTCTCTTTTGGCACGATATTCGCTCGATTGATCGGTAAGCATAGATCCAAGTCTCATCGCCAGTTATAATGCGTTTCATGACACCCTGGTAGTCGGAAAGCATCGTTTCACACACTTCAACGCGACGCCTTTTTTTCCATAAAATTCAATGTTTTCGGTACCAGTCGAGATTTGACGCGCTTGAGGCCCAAAACATCCTTCAAAATGGTATTGGCTGAGCCTTTCGATATGCCAACTTCATCAGCAAGGTCTCTAATTGTTAATCGACGGTTTTTCAACACCAAATCTTTGATTTGTTGAACGTGAGCTTCGTCGGTTGCGGTTGATGGTCGCCCTGGACGCTCTTCGTCTTCGACACGTTCACGGCCGGCTTGGAACTCACTATACCACTTGTAAACATTTTTTTTAGACATAGCCTCATCACCAAAGGCTTTCTGCACCATCCTCAACGTATCCACAGCAGAAAATTGATTCCGTAAACAAAATTTAATGCAAATTCTTTGCTCAACAAATTTCGACATCGCAAAAAACGAAAAACTCACTTTTAGCAGCTCACAAAACGACACGTATCTCAAACACTAATGAATATTTTGACATGAAATTTGACATAAATGTGACTGACAGTAGTACCAACCTAAAAAAAAATAATTCTCCAAATCCTTTGACGCGCGCAGTTTAAATTCAAATGTCACCTTATTTTTTGGACACAGTAGTATAACAAGTAAATTTTCAAAGCAGTAGAACTAAATACTAAAGCTGAGTACATAGTGATTTGAAGTGAATTTGTTTAAATTAAGTTTATATAATAGAACGAGGTGAAGAAAGAGTGAGAGGTAAAGCAATTAGGTTGGTTAAAAGAAATTAAAATTACAACGTGTTTTTTAAAAAGAAAAGTTAAGCTTTTAAGCTCTTACAAAAATTACTAAGGCTAGGTACATAGTGCAGCAAGATTCTCAAAGTACAATGTAAGAATGTTGAGAACAAAGTAGAGTTATAAAACGTTTTCATAAATAAATTTTATAATGATAAAATAAAAAAAGTTAACTCTAGCTTATAATACCCTTCACAGGTGCACGATTTCTGAAAAAATTAAGGACTAGTTAGCCAATATACAGACGGTGAGACAGATGGACTTGGCTAAATCGCTATATATAATTTATATACATATATGTATGTATATTTTATAAGGTCCCGACGCTTCTTTATGGATGCTTCAAATTTAGTAGCAAATTTAATACACACTGTTTAGGGTATAAAGAATTTCAAAAACGTTTTAATCGCTGGCAACGGCATTATTGTTATTCATCCTTGAGCAAACACTTCTTATTTGGTGCTACTAAAATATACTTATAGCTGTAAACTGTCATAATCTGTATGTATGGACGTCAAAGCCACAAAGCATATCCGGCTGTCAGCGCAACACTGACGCGTATTGCCTATCTGCCTGTTTGCCTGTCGGCATGCACTCACAAAACGCTCGATTACACATTTGAATGCCGTTGTTTGCATTCACACTACACTGTCAGTTGAACTGTCTGTCGTCAGTCGTCTGTCGTCATTTCAATACACATCATTTTGCACGTCATTTGCGGTATTGCGGTAGCGGCACAAAAAAAAGAAGAAGAAAAAACTAATAAACTTGTGAATTGAAAGGCGGTGTGTAGAGGAGCGGCAATAGTGAGGGGTGAGGCCATAGTGTTATAATGAATATTATGTGTGCAAGCGCAGCACAGCATTGCCACATAATTAAATCAAGTGTCCAAGCCACGCGGCTATGCGATATCATTAGGAAAGTTCATTTCACTTACCCCGCTCCTCCTGCGCTGTCGTTCACTGATGTTTTTATTAAACAGTTTTTTCTGATGCGTTGTGTTTCTACTGCCGCTCACTTCACGTTGCACTACACTCAGCTTTCTTCGGGATATAAACGAGTGTATGATGAAATTTTATTCCGCACGCACTTATAAACGTGTGCGCAAATCTAGGTGTTTACGTACACGAATGTATGTATGTAAGTATGTACGGAAATCCACTGCTTAGCCGCAAATAAATACATTGCTCAGCGACCTGCGACAAATGAGAAAAAAGAAAAACAGTCTGTTATAAAATTATCGCACACTGAGAAATATATTTTACTATTTTGCAATTCTTTATAAAAATTTATTGCTTAAAAAAATTTATATATATATATACATAAAATCATAAATAACTTTCATGTCAGAAAAGATTTTAAAAATATTTTCCTTCCTTCCGCTACCAATTTAAAAATCCCTCCCAAGTATGTCTCTGGGGTTCCACGGTAGCTGCGGTTTAATATTGTAGCTGACTGTAAATTAATTGAAGTTGGAAGACCGAGCAAAGACTGGTCGGTTCCTTTCTCACAGTGCAATCGCTGGAAACTACAAAGCCCATGAGCTCGCTAGAGCGGGCACACTGACCACAATTTCATTAAATAGACAACGAGTCAGTACTCCGCTGTTCTCGTGCACTCTAACGTTGGATCTATGGACCTCTCGTGAGTTTTTCAAGCGCTGGTCAACAACCAAAACTTGTGCTACCTCTGCGAGTTCCTTCCGGCTCAAATTGAAATGTTCTGAACTACTTGTGCTTAGCAAGATACTTCAAGCCGCGATGGTGGTCGTTATGACTGGACACCGTCCAATAGGCTCACATGCGGTGAGGTTAATTTTTTGTCGGACGCAAATTTATAAAGTTGTTTTGAAATAATTTAGGTTGGAATCATCGAAATAGTTTCTTCTCAGCTGTTTTGTTTTTGGCAGCCTGAGATTTTGGTAGACAAACTTTCGACGAACCGGCGAAGATGCTGCGTTCGGCCTTAACAAATTTGTGCTGGACTCAAAGCGCTTCGTAATTTTTTCAGTGTTCGGTAATTCATATCAGAGAATTTTGGCAATCAGAAAGAACCAGAGTTCATAGCTATCCCAGTGAAATCCTTTGTTATCTTTAGTGCGAGGAACAGCCTCACGACCTGAACTAATCTAGACCGTTCTAACGGAAGTGTAGTCGAAACAATTTAGGACAGATTTATGTTCGGTCAAAGACTGTCGACTCGGCAATATTTATCAAAATTATTTGAAGATATTTTATGATATTGAAGAGAGAAAACGCTAGAAAGTGTTTCTAAAAGGTTACAGTTGAGATACCGACAAAAGGGATGGAAACTACCATCCGAAATTAATCTTAAGACAAGATTTCCGAATCTCTACATTGTATTTAAGGTAGACGATTCTATCGTTAAAGCGGTCGATGTTTATTGTAAGATAGATCATTACTTTAATAATGCGGACCAAGGTAGAGAGAAAGTGTCTGGGTTCGTTTTTAATAGCTTCCGAATACTATATTGGACTCAGATATCCAAAATGCAAACGAGACTTCCTCTGACCACGGAACCTTTTGTCTTGATGATGATAACATCTGATGAGAGGTGGGGTACGAGTTTTCGAGAGAAAGCTAGGTTAAGTCGTCCGAATGGATAAAAATACTCCAGCTCTGAGAGTATGCGACGCAGTACTCACCGAGGGAAGCAGAGAGAGAGGAAGACCTTCACTCCGTTGGGAAGACCAGATGGAGAAGGACCTGGCTACACTTGGAATCTCCAATTGGCGCCAAACATAGAAAAGGAAGCACGCAACTCAGCTGAAACCGCAAAAAAATCCAAGGATGGTAATTGTATACCGGACTTCAACGTCAGCTCACTTAAATATATATAGGTTTATCTTAATAGCTCGACAATAAGTGAACTTATGTGAAGTACAACAAACACGTTTCCAGGCAGTTCACTAAATCTGGCTACCTTGTCATCTTAACTAAGTTTAAGGACTTTCTATCGAAATTACCGTAACAGCGCACTTAATTTTACTGAACTTATTTCAAAAATGCATTTAACGGCACATCATAAAATCCGTTGAACACACAAATACACTTATTTGTAATGCAAAAGGGCAATAATCAACACTGTACACGCAAATCCGCCACAATCTCACTTGACATTTACTGAAACCGTTACATGCCCGCCTTTGTGCATTTGTAATTGTGATGGCTTGGACTTGTGAACGTAAATATTTATGATTGACATTTAGACGGAACATGCAGGGGGCGGTGAAGGGCGATGGTGATGCTTGCCTGTGCAATGAGTAGTCATCGCCAACGCCAGCACCGGCCTAACTGACGCCAAACAAACAACAAACACGATTAACTACGCACATATTTGCCGAACACACACACGCACGCATCTATGGTATATATATATATAAGCTGAAGTTACACACGCACACAAACGCATATAAAACTTAAATATGCATGTCGCTGTAACTGTCAATGCACTACCAAAGGCAATGACAGCGTGTTACATGAAATGGAGCGCAGCGTCGTGAGTAGTGCGGAGTGTGGTGAGCGCAGTATAATGAGGCTAAAGTAGTGGCTATTGGCTTACTCATTTGTGGTCGCTGACATACATACGCAGACGTTTGCTAATGCCTATTAAAAATAGATTAGATTTATGAGCTCATCATAAATGCCATTGCATGCTGCGTTGGCGGCTGCAGCGCGAACTCGATGCGACGTCGCATGCTGTGCCACAATGTGCGTGCTAATTAAGTTTTAATAACTTAATAAAATATGACTTTCTAATTGTTATAATTACTTTAGCTCGAATTCAAGTGCCAGCTGCTGGTCCAACAGCTTGGGCGCCTAAAAGACTGCTAGACTGATTTATGTGTTTGCGAATTAGTTGGTGTCGCGAAGGTCAAGTGATAAATTTGCTCTATATATATTAACAAAGTTTCGAGAGTTAATCAAGAGACAACTGAAATGTGCGCTGCTTCTGCTTCTTCACATGGCTTTTGTCATTTTGGCTTAGTCGGCAACCTTCACAACTTTAATTTTGCCATTTCGTGCATATTTGAAGCCCCACAAGTCCTTCGCTGCTTTATTTCAACGCAAAGCAAGCTTCTGCTGCATTCAGCATTGAAAATACACAGCACCTTGTGTATCCATACGGTTGACACAACCTTGTTTCTTGGAGTTTGATGCCTTGAACTTCGTAATTTTTTTGTTCATGAAGCTCAACGCTGGCGAAATGCGTACACTTTTCAAGGTCGTGTGAGTTAAGCTGAGACTCAGGTTTCACACAGAGGAAATGAGCGCATTTTTAGTAGGAAAAGCGGTCGCAGTTAACTTCTTGGAATATAGAAATTACTGCAAGCTATCCTCTTCTCTTTAAAACTGGTAGGTGACTATTACTTGATCAGTCGTAAGTTACAATACAGGTCTCAAGTTGATTTTGATCGGTCAGTTTGTATGGCAGTTGTATGCTACAGTGGTAAGATTTCGTCTCAACCAAATACATCCTGTTCAGGATATTATTACATTCAGAATATATTTATACAAAATTAAAATTTCTTCAACATTTTCATGGTTGTTTTCGCATTTTTATCCCTTTTTCTACTACAACATCGAACGGAAGTCAATAAATGTGCTCACAAGCAGCGCTGGATGGCAACCATCACTTAAGTAGCAACTTTTTTATACTTGCAGAAATATTAACGGTGCATAAAAAGACAACGCAAGCATATAAACATATGCATAATTTATTACGCAGACGATTTATAATTTAAAAAATTTTGAGAAGTTTTTGTTTTATTACCCCTTTGCTTCCCTCGTGTGGAGCGGAAATGAATGAATTAAGTATGTATTATGTTCAGTGCTATAGGACAGTCATAATAAAAATTACAAATACCTTAGGGTGGCTCAAAATGATATTAACGGTTAAAATGTGATTGTTTTAAATAGACATTTTTTCGAATGTATTTTATAATTCAATGAAAAAAAATCATTTTAAATAGCAAAGCTCATAGTCTTGTAGGAATTTTCTGCTCTACAAAAAAGGTCTGTATAATTTTTCGATTAAGTTAAGCATTTATGAGATAATTAGCGGCAAAAATAAATAAATAAAGAAAAATATCAAAAAAAAATTGAAAAAAAATATTAAAAAAAAAAATAATTAAAAAAATAAACAAATAAAAAATAATAATAAAAAAAATATTTAAAAAAAATATTAAAAAAATAAAAAAGAAGTAATAATTTTTCAGAGAACTAAATTTCTTACAAAACTAGGAGTTTTCCGATTTATAATAATTTTTTTTCGTTCAGTTATACAATTCTTAAAAAATTATTATTTTTCTTTAAAAAAAATAAAACCTTAACCGTTAATATCTTAGATTTACGAAAAAATCGTTATGAGACCTTTGTTAAAGAACATTCAAATTCCTACAAAATAAACAAAGCGAAATATATTTTCAAACTGTGGAAGCAAGATACTAATTTTTCTATCCGATAATAAGAAAAAAAAATAGAAAACCGTTAAGTGGAAGCCTTCCAGTTACAATCAAGAGCTTTTACTTGGAGAGCCTTACTTAAAGGTCTCTATCAACCAATTTTTCAGATAGGTAAGCGAAAAAAATCGTTATTTTTTGAACCACCCTAAAGTACGTATGTTTTGTTAGTAAATTTTTATTATAATATTTTTAAAATCAATATTTTTCTATCTGATAATAAGAAAAAAATAGTAAACCGCTAATTTCCAAGCGAAAAAAAGCACTTCGATTTTACCACCCGCTCTAAAGTACATATATTTTGTTAGTAAAAAGTATAAATTTTATACTCTATGGACCTGTAAAAATATCAGAATATTCTGACTTGAACTAAATTAGAAATTACTAGAGGCAACGTGTTCTTGAAGAAATAAAAATTTTTAAACAAGTGAATAAAATTGTAAGAAAATGTTTGTTATATTACTCTTTTTCTACTGTAACACGAATCCAAAAGCAGCAGGCGTATATAGCAGTGCCTAACCTACGCTGTAAAGGGACAATTTCACTTTTTATTGGTTTCGAAAAATATTATTTATTGCCAAAGCGCCTAAAACTGTGCTACAAAATCACTTCACTTTTTAATTGTTTACGATATTTTTTTTGATTTTTTTGACATCTCCAAAATCGATTAAATTACGTATAATTATATAATTATTGCGAAAATCTGTTTTATATATATTTTTATTGCCTTGTAACGCACTATTTTCCCTGCCATATTTTTACCAGCTTCAAAATAAACTGCTTGCATGAGGTCATCTCATAATTTACGTATAATTGATGTTTATTGCTGCTTCCCGTTATACATACATATATGCTTGTAATCACATGTGTGTGTGTAACTTTCCTCTTGCATAGCAGTATCAGTTGGGAACAGCTGTTATATTTTATTCAACATTCGCAAACAAGCGCATAGTTGAATATACAAGTTTGTATGTATACATACATATGTATGTGTGTGTACAGAAAGAGATAATACAATAATAACCTTGATTTTTGTCTGCAACGTTGCATACTTTGAAGGGCGAGCATTGCCGAAAGCATTCGCATCAACACCACTTGGAGTAATTGACTGCTGCGCGCTAGTATTTATTTAGTATATGTGTGTGTGTGTATTTCGCGTGTGCGCGAAGTGATGGAAAAGTTCGAGGTTGCTAACAGCTGTTGCGTTGCCAAGGTAAGAGATGGCAAGGCGGAAGTAAAATAAACAAAAATACAGTTTCTGCGAAGGTGTATCATTAATTACGTATGCATATATGTATAAAAGTAAATTTTCTTCGAAAGCTGTACTCAACGTTAACTGCAATTCAAGTATGTTTGTAGAAACGAATTTCATACACTCAGCTGACCTGCGGCTGTCGGCGTGAGTTTCACCTTTGCAAAATATACCGCTTAATATGTTTTTTGTTGTAAAACCTATAAATTACAACATATGCGCAGCTCAGCAATAAAAAAAAATATTAGTTCATAATTTCTGTATATTTGTATTTAAAACTGCTTCAGCAAAAATGACCCTCTATTCACCTCATTGCTTATTTTCCAACTCAGTAATTTTTAAATTTTACCACACTTAATATTATTACAAAAATCTAACATTTTAATTAATTCTTTGAAATTTATTTGCTGCTCTGTTTAGCAGGCGAACCGCGTTTGCGGTAGTGAAGCATGAGCAATGATGACGAAGGTGTTGGCACCTTGTTAGTCTCCCTTATCACGTTATGTAAATATAACAGTACGTTAATCAGTATTCAGCAAAGTTCGCAAATCAACATATGGACATTTGTTCAACGGTGTATGAGTTTTTGTGTATTTTGTTGTGTATTTGAAGGCCACTTGTGGCTTTTTTTTAAATATAATCATAAATATATATGCAAAATTAGATTACTTTTCGACGAAAAAATCATAATTCGTTAGCTGAGTAATGAGAAAAATGTTATGCTGCTAAGAACTTCCTTTTGCTATAATTTAACAAAATATTTTTTGCGAAAATACAAAAAAAAAAATTAAAATTAATAATTTGCATAATTAGTCAACAATTTGACTGTATATAGTATGTATATAAACTAACTTTCTTCGATCTCATAATTTTTTAGATCTTCAATGATGCTTATAATTTATAATCTATGAAAAAGGATCAGTTTCCTGTTACTTTCGAACAGCTTTTTAGAACGGTATTTGACCTCACAACATAACTATCGGTAATCTGCTACTGTCACCATTTATCCGTTATGTAAGGTTAAAATTTTATTTAAAATTTTAAGTTTAATCCCAGAATTTGAATTAAAAATTGTCAAAATAATTACTGGACTAAGATTTCATTCAAATCGGTATTCGGGATTAAACAACTTTTTCAATTCGGTATTTGTTATTAGAAATTTTAAAATTATTTGTAATTAAGATTTTTAGATTTAAAAAAATCACTTTTTCGAACGAATCACAGAGTTTACTTTCATATCAATCGCATTTTTCCAAAAATATCGACACGTAACTTCAATACAGAAGTTTCTACATTCCACTCCTAAAGGTAGGCAACGATTTTTTTTGTATAAAACGAATTTTGGAATCGATTAAGATAAAAGTGATAGAAACGAAATCGATGGTGAAAAGAGGCTATTGAGGGAGAGGGAGAAGTAATTTATTTATTTTAAAAATGATTCTCTCAGTGAATTCTAATTTATAAATACAAAAATACGATTTTCTCTCCATCTCGTATCCTTAGATGTATATATAGGTCCTACTTATCAATTAAAACGAATTTTCTCCTGCATTTTGCTCCTAGAGGTAGGCAACAAGTTCTATTGCGTACATATCTGAGGAATCTCTAGAATTGACTAATGTGAAAGGAACAGGATTGGGATCGATAAAGTATATGCATACCAATAAATTCAATCTATCTTTGAATTAAAATTTAAAAACATAAGAAAATCATATACATACATATACGAGGCCTTGTTAATTAAAACGATCACTAGATCTTGACAACACTCTTATAGAAGAACACTCCTGCTCTGAGATTATTCGACGCAGTACTCGTTGGGGGAAGCAGAGCAAGAGTCCGTTGGAAAGATCAGATGGAGAAGGACCTGGCTAAACTTTGAATCTTCATTTGACGCCAAACAACGAAAAGGAAGAACGACTGGCTTCGCTGTTGTAAACTCGGATATAACCGGTGTATAAGATCAATAAAGAAGAATATCTTGACAACTCCTTATTTCAAAGTGGCCTGAATCTACAGCTGATCTTATAACCGTCAATTACAAAACAAGTTGGCAATTTATTTAACTTAACTCTTCTATGTCAGCGGAAGTCAACAACTTGCTGAGCGGCGATAGTCCTGTTCCTGGACCAGCAGTTTGATTGTAATGTTAATAAAAAATTTTAGATTTTGTTGGAGACACAACAAATTTGCATAAATTTTTGCACATTAGCAACAACAAATTATCTTTTAATATTTGCAACCTTTTCACATTTTATTGAATTAATTGTAAAATCTTCGCAGATTTAGTATCTCAATAAATATTTCATTTAACTAAATATTCACGCGAAACGCTGCATCATATTTTTTATAGTCCATGTAGCCCTTTTCGCCTACGCAAGGTAAAGTTTTCTGCGCCTTTGACCAATTTTACAGATTTTTTTCATATTTAAAAATGTATGGGACAATTGTACGGGGAAAGCCCAATAAAGCAACAATAACAACAAATATTTTGTTACTTATAGGTTGTAGGATAAATACGGAAATAGTAACATACATATATATGTACATACATATATACAAGTATTGTTATGTGTGTTTGTGTATGAGAAGTGAGGTGGAAGCTTTTGTATGCAAACAAGCGCAAAGAATTGCGAAAAAATATATTGAAACGTCCAGTAGCCGCATATATGTACATATGTACACTAGGGTGTCCGTTATTTCTCAAAATTTTTTTTTTGCTTTTTGCAAAGACCCACTGAGATTTCAGTTTTTGCCGCCAAAATAAGGCCTTTTTTCGATTTAAATCATATACCGTTACCCTTGTATATACATATGTACATATGTATGTATATTACATAGGATTTTTTAATATATTTTACTTAGTAAGTAAATAAATCTTTCACGAATATTGGAAACCATGCATTAAAAAATAATTAAATTTAATTTTTATCTAAATTTTTTAAATTAAAAAATTCGCAAACCTGTCTATATTTTTGAAAGAATTTTTACAGAATTTTTCGTTCATTAAAACTTTTCTTTAAAAGTTATGCGTAGTTAATTTATCCATCAAATGTACTAAGCATTCATAAAAGAGATTTATACATACTGTGTTACTCATACGACATGGTGTACTATCAGAATACAGTAAAAGGGAAATAATGAGCTTGTTTGCATTGGGGTTTACAAAAAAAAAATTAACTTGGAAACACCCTAATACACACTTACAATACATTATATATATATGTATATACTACATATAACGATATGTCAATATGTATGTGAGTACGTGCGTGGTTGCCAAAAGATTGTGTTGATTGCTTTGCTTGCCTCTAAGCACACACATTTGTTTGCTTTTTTCGCAACATTGTTTTTTTTATGAACAACCTCACTAAATGTCAAACAAGCTACGGTCGTTTACACCCACTGTTAAAACGAGCGCAAAATGGGAAACGGAAAATATGACAGCGACGGAAAAAATTAAAAAAAAAAAACAAAAAAAAGTTATGTTGCCAAGCAAATATCAAAGTGGAATCGGTGTAGCCCAGCGGCGTTGCAAAACAAGCAAATAAACGCACAAACATAAAAGCGAATAAATAACATAGCGATGAAAAATGCTTTTCCTCCATTAAAAAGAAATCAGGCGCGAAGAAGAAGAAAAAAGTGAAAAGCACTAAATAAACTTTGCAAAGTAGCAAATTGCTAACCAGCCAGATAAAAGTTATTTCTAAAGTTTTTTGTTCTATTTTTTTTTTTTTTGAATCCACGTTTTTGTATTTGCATTTACATACTTTCTTCTCGGCCCCGGCTAGTAAATAAACAGCTTGTCAAGTAAGCGGATTGAAGTAAGAAAATTCAAATAAAGCGCTAAAAGGTGTAAATGTAAAATGGGCGTATAATGAAGTGCACAGTGGCGGCTGCGGTGGGGTGCTGTGGGAGTGAAGTTTGCATTTTCATTTACAGTCTGTTTGCTGAGAGTGGTTTAGGTGAGTAAATATTTGTGTGCGCTTGCCACAGGGGAACGAGTGTTGCTAACGATGAGACAAAAAGAAAAAAAAATTGAAGCGCAGCTAATAAAGGTGTCAGAAATGTTTAGGTGTTCGGCAGAAATAATATAAAATATATGAAATTAAATAATTTGGTAAAAAGGTAAAGCTTCTAAGTAATTTGTATTATTTGAATAATTATTTCATTATTTACAGATTTTTTTGTAACAATACAAATATGTTTTCTTAAAAATATTAAAATTGGGAACGACTGCATTTGCAAATGTAATATTATATGGCCTCATGTTCGTAATTTGAAACTCAAAAAATCTTTTAACTTTATAAAAAATATTTTTAATCGAAATTTAAATATTTTTAGTATTATTAATAAAATTTAAATTATATAAAAAATATTTTTTTTTGCATTTTTTATTTTTATAAATAATTTTATTTTAGAATTTATCGAAAAATAATTTTTGGAATTTTTTATTATTTTAGAAATTTGTAAAAAGTATTTCATTGAATTTTTAATTTTATTTAATTTTATAGTTCTTTTAATTAATTCTTAAATATTGTTTAATTATTTTTAAGTTTATTAGTTTTACAAAAAAAAACTTTATATCATTAATGTATAAGGGTGTACGATTATGTTCTAACAGATGTTTGTTTTTCATTAACCACTGCGTATACGCAACCTCTATATATTCATGGGTTAAGTGGTAGTACATAACAGGCAAACACATTATTTTTAATTTTATTATTTAATTTTTTTTATTTGCTGAGTTAAGAATATTTTGAATATGCTGCGAAGCAAGATTTTTTAGTGTACACTGCGTATACGTAACCTATCTTCTTTATACTATGTATTCGTGGGTTGACTAAGAGAAGTGCATAAATAGAGTTTTCTATAATTTTAATCTTAAAGGTTTAAAACCTTGTAATTTAATAGTAAAAATTAAAATTTGTATACATTTTTGTTTCAAAATCTTATACATACCGGCACTTCTCAATAGAAAAAATTACATTTATGACAAAAATTTCAAATAATTATACCAATAACTTACACCCAATGAGAGTTTTCTCCAATTAATAAGAAATTAAGTTTTCATTACTTTTCAGAAATGAAATTTACTACTATATTTTCTACCAAAAATTTTACTCAAATATTATCAGATGTATTTTAAAATTTTATTTATGTTAGAAGGTGAAAATATAATGTGATTGATGAATGTAAAAACATTTGTGTGAATTACTCTTTTCCAATAAGTGATATTCAGTTTTTAGATATTTTTTAAATATTTATATATTATATTTTATATTTGTTTGATAGAAATGGAAAGATTTTTATTTTATTTTACGCACTTATGTTTTCCAGAAAATATTATAGGTTTATTAAAATAAGAATTAGCCGAGTCCAACCGTGTAGTAAATACGGCAGACTCTACATTAAAAAAAAAACTAAGTAATGATTTCCACAAAGAAATAACCTTAAAATTATTTCCCACCCAACAGGCAGGTGTACAAATCAAAAAAAAAATGGGTTCACTTCCTTGGTTTTCTTGAACTAATTTCAGAAGTCCCTCACAATTCCACAGTATTTTTTTCCAGAACATAATCAATAACTGTTTATATAGTACATATAACAATGTATTCAATATGAATAAACATATGTACAAATTGTTCAACGCCCATAAAGCCGGTCATTGACATAAGGGTTAATTAAATTTTAGTTATTTGTTATGTGTATACAATAAAGTACTGTACCAGGTTGTTCAACGACGCCCATAAAGTTGGTCATTGACATAAGGGTTAATTAAATTTTAGTTATTTGTATGTGTATACAATAAAGTCAGTGTTATTGAACCGACAAAAAATACTTTTAGGAACATTCTCATTTCACTTATTCGGCCTTTAATCAAATATTTAAACTGCTTTTTGCTTGCATCACACATTTTAATTCTAAGCTAGCTTCTTTATTTTTTCATTTCATTTTGATTTGTTTGGTTTTGTTTAGTTCTCCCTGCAGGCCTGAATTGTAAAGCGCCGTCACTCATCAGCACATTTCATTGAGTAATAAGTGACAGCAACGATAAAAGAAACGGTATAAAGTAAACGACACGTCGGCAATCACATTTTGCCTGCGGTAGCGTTTATATTATACAAAATAAAAAAAGTAATTGAATGCGAAAATATGTTGAAAACGTGTTTGCACTCGTGCTACTCTACACACAAGCAATAAAATAAGCACAGACACAATAACCACTACGGGCGTAAGTTAGATAGCCAAGCTCATGGCACTCATACAAACAACTGATATATCACACGCCGGCAGACATTACGGCCATGCATGTGGTTAAGCCGAATGCCAAGCCGTTAACCTCGTAAGTTACACACATATGTACATACTTAAAGAGGTATTTACATATGAACTTTAAAAGGACCAACTAACATACTATGCATGTACATACATGCATAAAGTTTTCGTTGGCCTTACCTGCTGCCTGTCGTTGACTCTCAACTTGTATAAGCAAGCAAGAAAACAAATCGTGCTCGTGCGATAAACAAGTAGATATGCAAATAAATGAAAACAACAAACACCAACATAAGCAAAAGCAAACAAATAAATACAAAGCTTTACATGAGAACTTAGCTTCTCTACTTTTACTGTGCTCTTCTTTGTTTTTGTTGAGTCATGCAGTCGACTGCGCAGCGCAGTCACAGTGCAGGGAAGCGCTGCCATTGTGAGGTTTGTTTAATGAGCACAACAAGCCTGCCATTGATGATATGATGGGGAAATGACGTGAATAGCGGTACAACAGGTTGGGGTGGCTTTGATAAAAATAAAAAACTTTTAACGTGTTGAGGGCTCTTAGCCATATGCATAAGCATTTTTGGCTTACATATTTGCGTATTTCAGGTTTCTTTTAATTCCTTTGGTTAGTTCTACACTAGTACTTGCGGTGTTTATTTTTGTCATGACGCTTTACGAAATTAGTCATATGTAATTATTTTTGTGCTGATTGCCATGAACTTGGCACATGACTGTGTTATAAGAATCAGGTAAATGGCGTGGAAACGTGTTTGTTGTACTTATTACGTATATACATATGTATGTAATATATATACATATAGTTACAATTTGAGCACACAATCAGGGGTGATGAAATACAATGCCTACACGATGCTCTATTGAAATTGGATACACTATTGTGAAATTTGTTGGAAAATTGTGACTGCACATATGTATAAGTATGTAATACATATTTGTACAGTTGTTTGACCGAGTTTTTTTATTACACAATTTTTGTTATTCTAAAAATGCCGGACTCTACAATTTTGTGCGAAGCCTTATCAGGAAAACAATAATATTCAATGTTCAGTATTGCGTGTCAAAGCACAGCATCTGTTAGAATATACTATAATGTTGTATAAAATTTCTCCCCTCGGCTTTGAACATGAGCAAGGTACATAATCGCAACAAAACTACATAAGCAAGAATAACATGGTAAATTCATTCACACAGAGTGAGAAAGTAAAAAAAAAATAATAATTGAACCTATAAAGGTATATCTAGAACACCATTTTGGGGTTTTGATAATAAATGTTTAATTTTGATTTTTATTTTGTATAAGAAATTTGATGATTTTCTGTCATATGAACAGTTACTACTTGAAAGAATTTCGCGACCTGTGCTTTTAAAATATATATTTATTTGTCAAATTTGTAAAGAAAAAAATGCAAACGAAAAAAAAATTAAAAATCAAAAATCTAGTTAGATGTAAATAGTTCGTTACAATTTTTCACATGAATTTTGAGAAAAAAGGTATTAAGGTATTGTTATTAAAGGTATTGCCTCCTACCACAGCTTTTCAGAACGCCCGTAAATTATATTTTCTCTTGATTTTTGTTATATTCTCTTCCTTTTCCATTGGATGTTAACCCATAATTTTTTCACTTATTCCCATTTCGAAAGGCTATAATCCTGATCTACTTTAAAACTTTTGCCATCAAAAATTATTTAATCTTTCTAACCCCCTATCACCCTATAGATTACGCGCTGGATGGAGCAGCTCGAAGACCAACGAACCGCTTCGGCCCGATGAGCAAGCCGCTATTATTTCCGTTATACGCCGCAATGAGGAAATCGAGACCGCCGAGCGGCAACGCGTTGGTCGACTTGTCGAACGTGTGGAGAAAATTAAACAACGCGCCGTCGAAGGTGGTCCAAATTGTTGTCGGCTCTGCGGTGACACCTTTGGACTGCTGCGTTCGACGCGCATCATTTGTGAGGACTGCAAGAAATCGGTGTGTGCAAAATGTAGCGTCGACATTAATATACGTTATCATACGAGTGATCGCACGCGCGAAATATGGTTGTGCCGCATCTGCTCGGAGACACGCGAAATGTGGAAAAAGTCGGGCGCATGGTTTTTCAAAGGGCTTCCCAATTATGACGCACCCAGCAGCACTAATTCGACACCCACACATCAGTCAGCAAGTGGCGGCGCCATGTCTGATGTGTTGCTGCCGCCGCGTGGCGCACAAAGCTGCAACAACACGCCCACACGCAATGTGCGCGTTAAGAAGCTGACAATACATGTGGACGATAGCAGTAGTTCGGAAGAGGATACAAACGGTGGCGGCGGCGTTGTTGGTGATGTTGTGGATGGCGCCATCAGCGCTGTGTGTACTGCAGCGCCGTTGACAACAGCACGCACACCTAACAGAAATTCCTTCAACGCTGATGTCTCACCAACAGCGGCGACGCGTATGCAACGTGAGGATAGTTTTCGTCTGCGTACTTTCGGCTCCATACGCAGTTTCATTGATAGCGGTGAGCGCAAACTTTCCAATTCTTTTTTTGCCAATCGTCAGTCATCGCGTACAGAAAGTAGTCAACAGGACTATGATACCATATCAACGGCATCGACTGTCACTTCGGTGAACAATAGGCGTGAGAGCAATTGTAATTATACGCGTCGCAGCTCCGTCTCGTCATCTTGGTCGATCAGTGGCGAAAGTTCATCGGGCAATTCGGCGAACACGAGCAATCATGTGCCCAATCACAATCAAGTAAATTTGCATTGTCGGGAGTTGCTCGGTTGGCTCGAGGTGGCGGTTAGCTATCGTGAGAGCGTACATAGTCTAGACTGCGTAATGGTAAGAGCACGTGATCTGCCTGCTATGGATGCGGCTGGTTTAACGGATCCCTATTGTAAGGTGAATATTGTGACGCCCGATGGTATGACCAAGTATTCGCGTTGGTTGCGTACCAAAACTGTGCATAAGACGCGCAACCCTGAATTTAATGAAACTTTGCAATTTGTGGGCGTCGAACCGGAGGAACTAGGTGGCTCATCGCTGTATGTTGCAATATTCGATGACGATAAGTATGGACACGACTACTTGGGTGGCGCTAAAATTTCGCTGTCGCCGGTGAGTTGACAGCAGAGCAGTCGTTAATTGCGAAGAACTTAATAATTATTGGTTTTACATATTTTTTCTCAAACGCAGGTGCACAACACCAATCAGTATCGCATATCTGTGCCGTTGGGTGGCGAAGATCGGTTTAGCAATGAAGCGGAAATGTCACAGGAGTGGCCGCATGGCAAAATTCTGATATCACTATGCTATAATACAAAGCGACGTGCTTTGGTGGTGAATGTAAAGCAGTGCATCAATTTGATACCGATGGACAACAATGGCAGCTCGGATCCATTTGTTAAGCTGTAAGTGTGAACCGTTCATACTTTGAATAGTGAATATATTCGGCCCTATTCCGTTGTCGTTATCATTCGCAATAATTGGGATTCTCCATTTTGAAACGAGTATAGTAACGACATAGAAACAGTCGTTCTTTGTCGTTGTAGAAATTGAGAGCGATATAGAAACGAGCGCGATTACTTGAAGTGAATATGAAAAGTTCCCACACTTTCTTAATTTTAATTTAAGATAACTTTTTTTTGGGTTTACGATATACTTCAAGAATACGAATTTAGGAACGAAACGACGCTAACAACGACTACAACTTGGAAACGACAACTGGAATAGGGCCGAATTAAGGTTATCACGAAGTTTGTAACATCCAGAAGGAAATCGTCCGTGACTGTGTATGAACATTGGTATGTAATACATCAGCGCATATAAATAATCAGCGTGACGACGTGTTTAGCAATATTTGACAGTCTGTTCCTCCGTACATAAGCGTACTAGTCCAACAGTTTTTGAGACATTTTTCTGAAATTTTGCACACGATTTTATCTTTCCACGAAGCTGGCAATTTGTAGGAATCGCCGATATCTTCCCGAAGCCAGAATAGATTATTTTTCAAAAGAACATAAAAAGAACAAAATTTTTAGATCAGACTACTATTGCATTTATGTACATATGTACATATGTAGCCGCCTTAAAAACTAGTCCATCAAAATCCAGAAAATCTTTTATACCCTTTTATGCCATAAAAAAGCACGTGTGAAGGGTATTATAGCTTCAGTGCAGCCAAAGTTAATAGTTTCTAATTTATTTGCACTTTTTCTTTTAGCTCAACACAGATTATATGAAAACCAAAATATCGTTTAACTACAACAAATTTTCGAAAATATGCTAATTAGTTAGATAAGCTTTTGAAACCCTTTCACGCGTTTAAATAGCGCTCATACATACATACAAGTACTATACATATGTACAAAAATTCATGTACTATATATATACATATGTATGTACAAACATACATAATTATAAGAAACTTATGCTCTTTTGAAAAATATGTCATGTTTATTTGCATATTCATATCCATTCAATTTGCACTGTGCTAATTGCAACTGAGCGCTTCATTAAACTAAAAATTTCTTTTTTTTTTCATTTAGACAACTGAAACCTGATTCTCATAAGAATAAAAAATACAAAACCGGTGTCAAATGGCGCACATTAAATCCAATATATCGCGAGGAATTCTATTTCGAATCCAGTCCACATGATCTGAATAAACAAACGTTGTATATAACCGTTTGGGATAAAGACATTGGCAAGAGCAATGATTTTCTGGGCAGTTTGGTAATCGGCTACAATAGCAAGGGCGAACGTTTGCAGCAGTGGCTGGATTGCATAAAATTGCCAGATCACTTTCACGAGAAATGGCATTGTTTATCAGGGGAACACCCAACGCATTAATCAAATGAGTGACGGAGCGTATTGAAATTTATAAAAAAGTAACACTTATAATAAAATTATAAAAAAGACCTGACCAGGGTTGCGAATTTTTTAATTAAACATTTTTGAATTTAAAATTAGATTATTATCAATTCGGAATTAAAAATTTTTTTTCGAATTTTTTTAATTATTTAAAAATTAAATAAAAATATTTTTTTCCAATTTTTTTAATTCCAATTTTGGCAACTTTATTGCAGAAGAGAAATTAAAATTAAATCCCTTCAATGTGAAAGTTTGTCAACCACTTTTTTGCGTATAGAGCACGAAGTACACCATGGTGAAAAAAAATAATTTAAAAACAATTATTTTTATTACAAACGTGGGATTAACATTTTGTTATTTTTCAATCCACTATTTGGGTTTAGAAATATTAAATTTATTTTAATTAAAGCTTTCGGAATTACAAAATAAAAAAGTTAATTTAAGTTTTAATTCAAATATTTTTAATGCATTATTTCCAATCCTGGACCTGACACAAGCATTATGTAATATTATGATTGCAAAAATATAAATATGCATTTGGCTCGAGGTGCAATGCATTTATATTTATATATAGTTACATATGCATTATATATAATATACATACATACTACATATGCAGATGTACTATGTATGTAATCCACCCACAGAAATTGTTGCCAAAATTTTTAAACTAAAAACTACATACATACTTATGTATGTATATTAATTTATTTTGTTATACAAACTGCTACACAAATTCTTACATAAGTTATTTACTACATATATACATACATACATATATGCATTTAATAAATAACGTGCTGTAAATACTTACATGCACACACATGTTTGAAAGTACTTGGACATGTCTTTGCTTGACACCTGTATCATCCGCAACGGCATCGTCGACCCTCTTTATTCAGCATATTTATCACCCCAATTTTGCTGCATTATATTTTATAGTATGTACTATAAATTGTTTTTAAGTGTCCTTAAATGGGTTAAATAAGCATCAATCAAACACACACACACACGAAATATATTTTTAGATAACATTAAGCATATAAAAATAAAACACGAACTGTAACTGCTATGTAAGCGAATGCATTAATACACACAATTACTTTGTTTAATACAAAAAAATTTTGCTGGAATAAAATATGAGAACTTGATACGATAAAATTAATATCAAATAACTTTTATTTTTATTTTTAGCAAACGATGCATGAGTTTTTATTATTAATGGTTTATTTTGGCTTTGAATTGTCACTTATTTATGAATGTTTACTGAAGTTGCGTTTAATAAGCACACATAAGAGAGAACATTCTCTGCACGTTAGCGCTGCACACGTTACAGAGAACGTGCTCTCTGCACGTTAGCGGTATAGTTATTTATGATTATTGTAATTCATATTATTGTATGTACTATACATATTTATCTTCTTCGTTAATTTCAGGGCAACATTCAAATATTTCATAACGTTTTAAAAACAAAAATTTAGACGATTAGTAATTTTATTTTTAAAAATACACTTTGACAAGCAGTCAAATGTTAATATTTAACATACAAATATGTATTTAAGCTATGCATATTTATTTAGGTTTAATGAAGATTTGTCGCAGCGGCTGTGCTGAAGTGAGTGAAATCATAATGCGCTAAATTGGTGTATACACAAGCATACATACATATGCAGGTATGTATGACTTTTATTTACTCAGAACCGGTGTTTGTGCTTTTTATTTGCATATTCTACATTTTGTTTACTAACAAAAATATCAATATAAGCATTGTTGTTGCTCTAATAAATATATAGGCAAAGTGTGATATTGAGTAAAGTCGCATTGTTAGCAGCTAACTAGACTCGGCTAATGGCACCTGGGTGGAATATTTAAAAGAAATACAAATTTAACCTTGCGCATTTGGGAAATTAATTAAATATTCCGGGTGGTGTCTAGCATTTTTATTGACCATTGCAATAAAACTTGCATAGTTAATTGATGGTTTTTATGGAAAATGGTTGAATTGTAAGTAAGCATGAAAAAAATAATATCTAAATATTACTAATTTATTATTGCTTTGTCGTGTTTTATTAATTTTTAACTTTAATGGAAGGTTGGAATACACTCACTATTGACATTTGTAGAATTGATGAACTCGTAGTATAATTAGCAGGACTGCACAAATTGTTTTTAATTAAAATTTTCCACGTAATGGGTGTATAGTTACAAAGAAATTAAGCAAACACTTACTTACATACCTGTTCTACTGCTAAGACAGTTGTTTACCTTTTTTATTTATTACAACCATTACTCAACGTAAGTCAAACAAGTTTTTGCGGTTAGTGTGGGGTGCTTGCAAGCTAATTTTATTGCATTAAATATTTTTAATTTGTTAGGTGCACAATACAATGAGCAAATATCTATGAATATATACATATATTTACTACTGGTTTATTGAAATGTGACTATTGGAATTACGTTTTTAATACGGATTTATATATACTTTAAACACTTTTTTATGGCTTATGAAGACAAAAGATATTTACTGATTTAACTGCATTTATAAGAAGACATTTGTTATAAAATATTTTGAGCTGCAAATGTTGTTTACTTGTTGTTGTCTGCATTAAAAATTCCCTAATTTAAATTACAAAGGCGCGAGTTTCGAGTTGGAATATCTGTTCAAAATGGAGAATCATATGTTACAAAGAGACGCGCAAAACCGCAATTATTCGACGTATATTTTAAGATCACAAAAGTTAGACGTGTAATTTCACAGGTTAATGACTTACATACCAATATTTGTATGTATGTTTGTATTGTTCGGCCAATTTGTTCTTTAGTACTTGTGATGGATATGTGTATTAACAATACTTTTTAACATTTAAAGCATGAATTGCTTATAATACTTTACGACATACATATGTATATTTGAGAAATTTTAATAATTCTTAATAAAAAAAAACATGTTATGATTAAAAACGAAGCATTGTAAAATATGCTGAGATTCTTCCGATTCGAAGCATTATGCAAAGGTAAGAAAATATTTGTTACAAAAAGAGGTATACGAATTCCATAACATTTGTTTCGATTTGTTGTTGCATTAATTTACTAAGCTTGTAGCCCTTTAGGCATATCGATTTTTTCCTACTATTTTTAACTCACTACTTTACTGTCTTTTCATTTTGTCTGCTTTTTTTTGCCTTCTATGGTTTCACCTGCTTAATGCAGTCCAAAAAAGGCAACAAATAATGGCAATAGCACAGTTGTCATAGAATTGCAGGCGGCGTAATTGAGCCATGCCCCAGCACCGCTTGTTTTTACCGAAGCATTGTCCGGCAACAAGGGTGCTTGAGTTGGATTTGCTTGCAATTGCTGTGAAGCTGCGGTGACTGGGCTCATTGGCGCCAACGGTGCACTTCCCTCGCTAGCTGGTGGCATAACTGGGGCGGTACCATTCATTTCGGCACCAGTTACAGGTGCTGGTGGTGGCGGCGGGGGTGCTGGGTAGCAAGCAATTTTTTCTACTTCAATCATCTTGCTACTATCTGTTGGATCGGTATCATTAACGCGTACTGGTACACAAATTATGCCGCCTGGTGGGGGTTGTTCGGGGCCTGGTTGTGGAGCGGCGGCAGCAGCAGCACTTTCTGCGGGTGCAGCACCTGGTGCTGGTGTTGGTTGCGCTGCGTTATTATCACCTATAGGGGCAAGCGGTACGTTTGGTATTGCCGGATCAGCTGGTGCAGCGGCCGGTGCTGGCGCTGGCATGGGTTGTGTGGCGTTTTCGCCAACGACACCAGTTGTGATGACGGTAGCACCGGCAGCATTTGTCGTAGTCACTGAACCTGGTGGACCGTTATTAATAATGATGATTTTGTCGTCAGCGCTACCTGGTTGTCCAGCGGGTGCAGCTGGTGCTGATTCCACACGGGTATGAGTTGGCGTAAGCACGTGACCAAGAATTGCGCCTCCAATGGCACCAGCAGCCAATCCAGAACCTAACATTCAAATATTTAGAATAGATATTTGTTTTCAGTATTGAATACCTTACCAAATCCTAATCCTGACGAAGTTTGTTGCGGTGGTGATGAGTAAAGCACAGCGCCTGGAGGAAGTGCAGCACCAGGAGCTACGTAAGTAGCACCAGCTGGTACACCAGCCGAGGGATATTGACTGCCACCAGCCGGATAGTAACCGCCATTTACTGGCATATGTCCAGGCGCTGAATATGGGTTTCCTCCTGCGGGGTATGAACCAGGTGAATGGTATGTTGCGCCAGCAGGCAGTGCACCAGGTGAGTGGTATGTTGCGCCAGCAGGCAGTGCTCCAGGCGAGTGGTACGTCGCGCCAGCAGGCACAGATCCGGGTGAATAATACGTTGCGCCTGCTGGAACTGAGCCTGGCGAATGGTATGTTGCGCCTGCAGGAATCGAGCCAGGAGAATTATAAGTGGCACCAGGGTAAGAGCTCTGCACACCTTGTGTATTAGTGGCTGTTATTGGAGTGTGTACATTGGTTCCAGAAGCCGGGGATCCCTGCGATTTCGGCACATTCCATCCTATAGGTTGAGTATTGGTTGCACCACTTCCTGCAGCCGATGCTGGGCGATTTGGTGCCGAGTTGTATCCTGAATAGCTCAACTTGGCAAGGTCTGAGTGCGAGTTACCTGCACTGCTTTGTGTCGGATAGCTCTTGGTAACATGTCCACTACTAGGGGTACGTCCACTATTAGATTTCCGGTTGCTGCTCAAAACGCGCTTTGCTTCACTACACCCTAAATTTTGGGTAAGCAATAAAATTGCAAATATAGCGACCGATGCGCAATTCACTTTCACCTCCCTCGCCATTTTTGCACTACGGTGGTTTTCCGCGTTAAAACAGGTTGCTTTCAAGCAAGTTAAATTGCTTGCGTGTCTCTGTTTCTTTGTACCGTCAGTCACTTCACTACTAAACAAATTAATTATACTTGCTAATGGCAAAATACACAGAGTTATTTCCAGAATAAGTTTCCTATCGTACAACTGAAAAATTTCTGTTTAATATTGGATCGTTTCGTTTCGTTTGAACTGAATCACTGAATTCGACGAACATCAGCTGAGAGGCTCTACCGTCGGTTATTGCAAAATTGAGGGAACGTGACTCAACGTTGCATTTCAGGGTCAATGCTGCCACTGTGGCGCTGAAATGCCTCAACTTAGCGAGTTACCGCTTCGTGAACTGACAGCTGTCATTACAACACTGAACACACTGCTTTGGTTGCACATCTGCTAGTTGGTTTCCCTGTTAAAGATTCCGATTATTTTGTAGCTTGCCGTACCCAACGTGTGCCAGAAAAAATTGATTTTATTGAAGATTTAATTGTTATAATTAAATAAAGTTATTTAAAATCTTATATTAAATATGGCTTCGATAAGTTTATTGAACCCAAAGGCTGAATTTGCACGTGCTGCTCAAGCTTTGGCCATTAATATCTCAGCTGCTAAAGGCTTGCAAGATGTGATGCGTACTAACTTGGGTCCGAAGGGAACAATGAAAATGTAAGTGAAAAATGCTTTTTTCAATTTATGATTCTTTGTTTAATGCATATATTGCATTTCCGTGTTAATTTTTCGTTGAAAAATGTAATTTAGTGTTCATATGGTCTCAGGGAGGCCGCCGCCTTAATACGAATATTTGAGGTTATGTACCCAAACGATTCGTCATCAGACGGCTGACTATTATTTTTTGTAAAAATGTGTTATGTTCATATTATTTATTAATTTAGCTTTTTTGCTAAAGATTTCGTATGTAATTAAAGCACATGTAGCCTGCAAATTCGAGTATTTCCATCGAGTTTGTTATAAAGCTTGTGCCAGAGTAAAATATGTTATCCTTTTCTTCACCAGTATAGTTTATCACAGACCTATACGTTTTACGAAAAGTGGTCACAACAATGTTTCAATGCTTATGTTTTCCTAAAATGCGGATATTTACTTTGTGCAATGAAAAAAGTAAACAAATTTATTAAAAGCGTATTTAGCCTACGGATTTGAGTAATTGCTTCAAATTTGTTATAAAGCATGCGCAAGAAAAAGGTTTTTATAATTTTTAAATTGCGGTAGTGCTTACAAATGTAATTTACCGCACAAAAATTATGGAACAAAATAATGACACAGCAAAACATGAATTTTAAAATCATATACCTTATTAAAAATCAAAAATTTTCACTTTTTAGGTTGGTATCTGGTGCCGGCGACATCAAAATCACCAAGGACGGCAATGTTTTGCTGCATGAAATGCAAATTCAACATCCAACAGCTTCCATGATAGCGCGTGCCAGTACAGCTCAGGATGATTCTACTGGTGACGGCACTACTTCAACTGTATTGCTTATTGGCGAGCTTTTGAAGCAAGCAGATATTTTCCTCACCGAAGGTCTTCATCCACGCATTGTAACAGAAGGATTTGAAAAAGCCCGTAACAAAGCTTTAGAAGTGCTGGATGCAGTTAAAATTCCTATTGAAATCAATAAGAAGAATTTAATCGGTATTGCCAACACCAGCTTGCGCACCAAAGTGCACCCAGCGCTTGCTGATGTGCTAACTGAAGTGTGTGTAGATGCTATACTAGCTATACGTAAGGATGATAAACCAGTCGATTTGCATATGGTTGAACTGATGGAAATGCAGCATAAGACTGCCACCGACACAAGTCTTATTCGCGGTATTGTCATGGATCACGGCACTCGTCATCCTGATATGCCAAAACGTTTGGAGAATGCGTATGTGCTCACTTGCAACGTTTCTTTGGAATATGAAAAGTCGGAAGTCAACTCAGGATTCTTTTATAAAACTGCCGAAGAGCGTGAAAAGTTTGTTCGTGCTGAACGTGAGTTTATCGATCAGCGCGTACAGAAAATCATTGCGTTAAAACGTAAACTTTGCGACGGCACTGAGAAAACTTTTGTTGTTATCAATCAGAAAGGTATTGATCCTATGTCGTTGGACGCTTTGGCTAAAGAAGGTATTATGGCGCTACGTCGTGCCAAGCGCAGGAATATGGAACGTTTGGCTTTGGCCTGTGGTGGTACTGCCATGAATTCCTTTGATGATTTGGAAGAGTCACATTTAGGATACGCTGGTGTGGTTTACGAACATGTACTTGGCGAGAATAAATACACTTTTGTTGAGGAGTGCAAAAACCCACAATCGGTAACCATCTTGATCAAGGGACCCAATAAGCATACTATTGTACAGATTAAAGATGCCATTCGTGATGGTTTGCGTGCCATTAACAATGCGCTTGTGGATAAGTGCGTTATTCCAGGAGCTGGTGCCTTCGAAGTGCGCGTATATAACGAACTGAATAAATACAAGGACACCGTTAAGGGAAAAGTTCGCTTGGGAATACAAGCATTCGCAGAGGCTTTATTAGTCATTCCTAAGAATCTAGCTATTAATAGCGGTTACGATGCCCAAGATACTATTGTTAAGCTGACGGAAGAAGATCGTCTTAATCCGGAACCCATTGGATTGGATTTGTCGACAGGTGAACCAATGAAACCTGTGGATATGCATGTGTATGATAACTACTTGGTAAAGAAACAAATATTGAACTCCTGCTCAGTGATTGCTAGCAACTTACTGCTAGTGGATGAAGTTATGCGTGCTGGCATGACAAGTTTGAAGGGTTAGTCAAATTTGACTACAGTCTACAAAACAATGTCTCAATGAACAATACCCGCATTCGCTACTACCTTAATTTTTCATTAATTGTATTATTTGTTTCTATTAACAATTGCAAATAGCTGACGTCAACGAACTAAATGATTTATAATTTCACTTCAGCTATTAATACCACATAAATACTTTTGTATTAATTGAATAAAATGCATTTTTCTGGACGCTTTTAAAGTCTTGCACTTTTAATTATGGGTGCTATTGGATTGGGTAGAAGTGGGATAAATGGTTAAATTGACTAGTGTTTACATAGGCTGTGTTTCATAAGTATACCACGACTTATTACGGAAGGTTGAACAACAATTAAACACAGTGTGTCAGCTGTTGGTGTTGACAGTTGTATAGCAACAACAGTTGCGCTTTATAAACAATTAAAATGGATAATTATCCGCAAAAACTAGTCGATCAGTATTTAAAGGTTTCAAATAAACTTAAAAAATTTGACAGAATTGTATTCAAGTAAGTTTGGCACAACCAGTTATTACATATATTACAACATCAGTTTAATGTGTTCTAATATAGGCGCTTTGCACCTAATGTCACCGAGGTGTTAGATGAATTTGCACGGCTGGCGACACGCTTTGAGGAAGCTGGCATTTATCAATATGCTGCTATGTGTCATTTAGGCGTGGCCAAGTGTGAGCTTTCCTCTGGCAATGTGGTTAATGAATGTCAAGCTTACTTAAAAGCAGCACGCGCATTCATGCGCGCTAACAATACAAATGCCGCACTACAATTGCGTTCGAGTGGCGGTGAATGCACAGAGGGCGCACTACGTTGCTACTGCCAAGCTTTGGAACGTTGTCCCGATGACACAGTCTTAAAAGCGGCTATAATACGCGAAATGTCGCCATTGCAACCACACTACGATGGCTGTAGTAGTTTCGCTTCACCTGCCCATCGTATTTTTGAATTGGAGTTAGCTGCACACGCATCTCTAGAACAAAAAGACTTTCTCAGTGCTCTACAGCAACTTGATGATATAGTGGATAACATTTGTGAACGTAAACAATACGAATTGTATACGGATTTACTGCGACGTGTGGAAATATTACGTCTATTATTACTTATTGCATTGAATCTACCACCAGCACGACAGTCGCCATCACATATTAAGTTAATAGAATATTATGAACGTTTGGCTGATCTCGATGATGAAAATGCAACGAACACAGGGTCGCCATTGGCGACTGCTAGTGGTAGCCACTATAGTACTGGTAATTATGTGCCGCTGCAAATGAAATGGGAATTAGCAGAAATAGTGCTGGCTTGGAAAGAGTGTCGTATGTCAGATTTTAAAATTATGCTGGAGCAATTTTTGGTTAATTTTAATGCGCTCAATGATGCACATAGACATGTAGTACGGTACATATGTGAAAGAATAGCGCAGAAATATTGAATAGTTTATCCGCCATTATATGTAAAAATGGACGGCGCCATGGAAGTAACTTAATTTAAGAATTACATATGAAAACACTTATACTGCATGTGCACTTAATTCTTTATAGTTAGTTGTCAGCGTAGAAATTTTAAAAGCAGCATCAACGCAGCATTAACAACACTGTTAAGAAATTCCAATAGCCCGTTATCCAATAATTTTGTATGACTGCAATAAAACTCGTTTATTGTTGTTTTAATGAATGTCTGTAAATTTTATTTCAATCGGTGTGGTAATGTATTATTGAAGCTATTGGCGTACTTAATTTGCCGATCAAATACATTTTTAATAACTTCTTTTTTTCTTTGAAATATAAAAAATTCACCTTCTAATATATAACCTATAGGTGTGTGTTCACATTAAAGTATATTTCAATTCAATTTCTAAAGACCTAAACATGTTCGCTGTTTGCTTTCAAAATATTTAATCAAACGTTAATTCAATAAATATGTAAAATGTTTTAAGTTGTGGCAAAGTAAAGCACAAATGTTTCACACTGTAATTCTTCTAAATCGAAATTTTGGATATTCCGTAAGCGCCGTAACCATCAGCTTTGTAGTTATTGTTTGGTTTATAGTACATTCACAATATTATTTGTAGCATAGCATACATATGTAGGAGATATTTAGTGCATAATAAATTACTTAAACAATCAATCACAAATGTCGTTTTGTTACGCGAAAATTTATTACGTTTTTCTATTACTTAGTTAAACATATTTATACCATTATGCCGCATTTTTTCCATTGTAATTATTTTTGTTGTACACACATAGGGTTCTTTCGCTGTTTAGCTACATTATTTAATATATTTTTTGTAATTTTTTAAATAAACAAATTCGCTTGGCCTACTATTTAAAATTGTTGTAAGTTTATATTTGCTTTTGTGTGAATACGTATGCTTGTATGCTTTATTTCTTCTTTCGCTCGTTTTCATTAGTAATTTTATTTTTCAAATGATCCTTGTAATCCAAAATATTACCCTTCCACTTCGTGACGGTTTCATTCTCACACACCCAAATTTCTTCAGCAACCTGCATATAGCGTTTTATATTGCAATTGATTAGAGATTTTCTTCAGCAGTTTATTAACACACAATTATGTTATTACTCACCTGATTGATCAGTCTGAAATCGTGACTAACCAACACCATGCCGCCGTCGAAATCATTGATGGCATCAGCCAACGCATCGATGGTTTCCATATCCAAGTGATTGGTAGGTTCATCAAGCAGCAGCAGATGTGGTACCTGCCAGGCCAACCAGGCAAACACAACACGGCAACGCTGACCATCGGATAGCTGACGGATCGGACAAACTTGCTGACGACCGGTCAAACCGTAACGGCCAATGATCTTACGCATCTCTTCTTTCTCCTTTACATCAGGGAATTCACGCATCATATACTCAAGCGGACTGGCATCCAAATCAAGCAGTTCATGCAAATGCTGATGATAGCGGGCAATACGTAAATGCGAATTTTTGCGTATCATACCGGAAGTGGGCACTAAGTCACCATACAAGAGTTTGAGCAGTGTGGATTTGCCTGCACCATTGGGTCCTACCAAAGCCAATCGGGTGTCCAAGTCAATACCGAATTCCAAATTTTTGTAGATCCACGGCGTGTTTTCGTTGTAACGGAAACTGACATTCTGTACCATAATCACTGGCGGTGGCACAGTGCCGCAAGAGGGGAAATAGAAATTCAGCACTTTGTCATCGGTCACTTTTTCGGTTAAACCTTGCGCCACCATCTTGGCCAGCGTCTTCTCCTTAGATTGTGCCTGACGCGCCAATTTGGCGGAACCGTGACCGAAACGCGCTATGTAGTTCTTCATGTGTGCGATTTGATCCTGCTCCCAGTTGTATTGTTTCATCTGGTTCTCTAGCAGTTCCATGCGTGTGCGCACGAACGCCTCATAATTACCAGTGTAGTATTTTAGGCGCTTCTTGGTCATGTGTATGATGTTTGTGCAGACACCGTTGAGAAAATCTTGCGAATGCGAAATGAGCACAAGAATACGCTTATACTCTTTCAATTCCTCCTCAAGCCACACACAGGCATCCAAATCCAAGTGATTGGTCGGTTCGTCCAGCAGCAACAGATGCGGTTTGACGAAGAGCGCACGAGCCAGCGCGATACGCATACGCCAACCACCTTTAGTGCAAATCAAGTGTTAATTATTGAAGCCAAAAGCGATGGGTGTATTATTTTTTGTGCTTGTACTTACCAGAGAAATCCTTGGCTTGTTTCTGTTGCATTTCCTTGTCGAAGCCGAGACCGTGCAAAATGCGCGCCGCCTTTGCTTCAGCCTGATCGGCCGACATGTCGTCTAACCGTTCATAGATATCAATCAATTGTTCCTGAGCATCATCTTCGTCGCTCATTGCGAGCTCTTCGGCGAGTTTTTCCAACTTGATACGCTCCTCATCCACTTCCATAACACACTGTAGTGCAGTTTTGGTGGACGCTGGTATTTCGCGTGTCAAATGAAAAATATCAATATGTTCTGGTATAGGTACCTCACGGTTGCCCAACACTGCCAACAAGGACGATTTGCCGCAGCCATTTAAGCCAATAACACCATAGCGACGTCCACAATTCAACTCGAGCATAGTGTCCTGCAACAGCTCGGAACCGAAGAAAGTGATGGAAAAATTGGCTATTTTCACATCACGTGAACGTGGATGTACGGCCAATGAGCCTGTGCAAGAGCGCGCTTCGGCACTGATGCGTGCCTCCTCCTCCAGCTTGGCACACAGTTTCTCTTCCTCGGTCAATTCACGCTCCGGTGTGCCGTTTTGTGTTGGTTTCTTAGACGATGATATTTGCTGGATTTTCTTATTGCGTGCGTCCTTTTTACGCTGCGCATCGCGTTTCTTAGCATCAGAAGGCATTTTTGTTTAAACTTTCTTAAAACTTTTTTGACGTTTACAAATATTTACGCAGGCACAAATATTTTACTTTTAAAAAATAGTAAAAGAAAAAGTTGATTTTGGTTAATAAATTTGGACAGTAATTTTGACAAATTTAGCGAACGCTCACTAAATTTGAGTAAGCACAGCTAACAGCTTTAAGAAGTAAAGAAAACTTATTGGAAAATATATGAACGTTTTCGAACAGTTATACGAACCGCGGTAAATACATATACATAAATACGACAAAGAGCTTCCACGTTTACTATTTGCTAACAAAAGCAGGCCTTTCCAAAGTTTTTCCCCGACAACGTAGGCAAAACATTAAATGAAGTATGTAACTATATCCGAACGCTTGAAGCAGACAAGATTAAAGGCTTAACCCTTCTTAAAAGCGACACATTTGGTGTCGTTGTTAAAACCTTCATTTCTATAAACGTTTAGCCATGTTTCCCCTACTTGAAGGTTAATAAACCAAACGTTAGGTTTAAACAGTTGGATGATGCACCAATATTCATACATTTGTCTTTGAAATTTTATAGTAGCCGGAGCCACAACAACCATATTGCCGTACGACAACAACAAGGTTATCTAAAACGCACATGTGCGCAAACAATTAGTGCTATGTAGAAAGGCCAGAAAGGCGGCGATAAATAAGTAGGTAAAACGTAGCAAGCGAGAATGCAGAAACAAAGACGAACTGGCGGTGGATACATACGATGATAAATACATTTGGTTGAGTTATAATGGAAAATTACAGCAACTAAAATGTGCAACATCCACACAAGTTTTCAGCACTTTGCTCAAAATACTTTCAAAATATTTTTTAATTTTCATCAATTTCTTTCAGCAAAACAAGATATGCGTAGCAATTGTACATGCCGCCCGTGAAAATTCAATAATGTCTACGTCGCATTGTGAAAAGTTAAGAAAAGACGTTGGTGGTGTGCAGGAACACAGCAGCGCCAGCGCATAGCAATAGTCCACACATTTTTTCTTTACAACTTATTTCATAATTAATTCGCATGAATTCCAAAGCTGATAGCTAACTGTGCTGAAAAACGTGTTCACCTGTATACCTACCAAAACTCTGTTTTGTCAGCTCCTTTATAGTTTACTATTATTAGAAAGGTGCCAATGTCGCCTAAATGTTGTGAATTTATGCTCAAATTCCGTTTATGGTTTAAATTTTCACGTGTTGAAAAAATGCCCCCGACAACAGCGAAATCACGACCGAGCAGAATTAGCGACCGAGAACGAAAAAACTTTAAATCTAAAGACACTGTAAAACATATGTACGCAGCTGGTGGCAGTGCAGCCAAGTCAATGCTGCCATTCACAGAGTACGTTCAGTATTGAATAATAAACAGGGTGCACAAAAGATTTGGAAATTGGTAATGTTATTTAAGCAATTGTAAATTTTTGAAGATGAGTGATATCTAGTAATATCATTGTATATAGTTTATATATATAATTAAGGCAGCTTATGCAAGTATATATGATTAAAGAATAGTAATTTAAAGAATAGTAGTACTATATTATAATGAAAGCATCTTAAAGTAATTGTGTGAAATTTTGCTATAGAAATATGTTAGTAACTTTGTCTACTGATATTTTGTAATTTTATAAAGTCTTATAACAACCATTTTGCTATAATTTATGAATGGGTAAAGCGAATTTAATTATGTATTCCTTATTTGTATAGAATTACAATGAATGCTCTCTGAAATATATGGCTCGCAATGTTGTCCTATTGAAAAAATGCCTACATTTTGGCATTTCCTGCTATATTTCTCAATTATAATAAAATAAATATACTTAACTCTATTTAATTTGGCGATTTGCAATATACATTCAGAACAAACCAGCCATTCAGTTCAATGACATTGCATTGCCAAAAGAAGATAATACAGCGAACTTGAGGCGCTACTGTCAGCACTCACAATTAAAGCATCAGAAAAAAAAACACAACAGAACCTGCCTACGACCATGGATACGCGTAAATAAGCTGAAAAGGAAAGCAAGCAGCGACAAGTTGCCGTAAATGGAAGTTTCCGGCATAGGCTGGTGTCATCAGCAATAGCAGGCGGTGTAAATAAATATGCGCCAATGAAACACAGCTGCTTTGTAATTATGAAGCAACTAAACACAGCTAAGTAGTCAAGCTTGTTTGGCCACTGTTGCTGTCAACGGATATTACTCCACTTCCATCTACCATTTTACCATTTTCTGGTTATTCAGTACTTGTGCAGCGCTTGTGGGGGCGGCGGTTTTGCTCGGACAGCTCGTTTAACTCCAAACTACGGTTCGTTCTTACACAGACATCAACGCGTTCGGCTGAATCATAAATTTTTCAGTGAAAATTTTCACAAATTACAAATTATTTGACAAAATTAACAAACTCCAATTGGACTTTTTAAACAAAATTCTTGTGTGCAATAGAAAGTGAACGAAATTCGGAAAAGTCTCAGCGAAGAGGTGTGAAAAATAGTACAGAGTTTTACAGCAGTCTGTGGCACGGCTGTAAAAAAAAAAAACGTAGGAAAAGGAAGGAAATAAAGTGTGAAGTGTAAAGAGCAGATAGTAGTAGTGGGTGGTAAAAGTGCAGTGTGGCATGCGGGACGCAAATGCTACACAGTGAAGTGGAAGTGCGTAAACGATAAAGGCTACGACGGCGAAGACAACGACAACGGCGAATGAATTGAATTGGAGCTGAGTGGGTGTACGAAAACGAGGAAGCAGTGCAATATATAGTAAGCAGACAAAGTTGAACGGGGGCATTTTGGAGTCGAAAGGAATACATTGTGGACGATTGGAGCAGAAATTGCTGTGAGAGTGAGTGTGTGGGAGGGCGAATTACGGGCAAATCGACGAAGAACGACAATTTAATAAAGCGGAAGAAGAGAAGAAGAATGCATTTATGAATATACGGCGAATACGTGTGTTAAAAGGCAAAAGGAAAATTATATTGAGAACTGGAGTAGAAGCAACAAAAAAAGCACAAGCGCACATATACAAATAGACGATGAACTACACCCAAAAAAGTGCTGCCAACGGCAACAGCGACGCATAAATGTGAAAAAAAATAACATTAAAGTGCAGACGAAAAACAGGAATATTACAAAAATTAAATACAGCTACTGCACTTTTAAGCACTAAAAGTGTGTGCCAGTGTGCGAGAGTTTCTATGTTGCTACAGCCTAAGGCATATTTATGTGTATATGTATGCCCTTGTGTGGGCATTGGCGTAGGAAATTAGTAATTGCACAAACGAAACGGAACCGAAACGCACATATGCTTAACCGTCGCACACACGCACACATACATAGTGCTGCATAGGTGTTTTAGGCATATAGCGGCCAAGCGTTCGTTAAGTGGCAGTGCAAGTTATACCTGTGCCACCCACACAAATGCGGCGCTGTGCAGCAAACTTCTGCCGGATACGCGAAAGCCAGCTTCCAATCGCAAACGCTTGATGCGCTGTAATTGTGTGTAGTACATGTAAAATAATTTGATTATCAAACGTACAAACATACTAACATACATACATATTTATATATGAATATTTGAGTTGTATTAATTTGTGCGCGTTGCAGTATTTGTTCGGTCGAAACTGTGTGGCATTTTATGCATTTTCGTGTTAACATTTTGAAATGTAAATTTACATACATGCATACAGTGGCATTATTTTGTTTAAGAAAAATATAAGAATTCGTGTATTGTACGTGCCATAATTTTTGTACAAACCCCACCAACGCGACCTACTCGACAGTTTTACTGCCACAACAACAACACTCGCACACTACTTATCGGTGGTTTTTGGTATTTTGTTTTGTTGGAATATGGATTGCAGTCTTGCAGAACAAAATTCCGTGAATTCTTTGGACGAAACTGTAAGTACATTATATACAGTCTATGTATATGCATATTTTGCTTAAGAATGCGTATTATTAAAAGATGTTGATTGTTGGATACATACAAACTGACATAAATGTGCATTTTTTATGTAGTTAAGTATATATTGCTATACAGACACCCAGTGAGAAAAATAATGCAAATTAATAGGTAATAAACACAGAACAGAATTTGTTGGAAGATTTTGTGTGTAAAAATGTAAGAAATATATTTTTATAAATTACTGTTTTATAAAATAATTTTTGCAAGCGTGGCGTATATTTGGGAGATTTTGTACGTAAAAATATTAATTTTTTTAAATTAATTGTAGAAAATGAAGGTAATACATTTTTAACTGTTATTTTGTAAACAGTGACTGTCATAGACTCTTCAATTTATCGGAAACCCAGTAAGTATTAAGGTGGGAATGTAAAATGAGTTTTTTACTTCAATAAATAATAGTAGAAAACTACTATTTCGTTTTTCTTTATAAAATTTCGTCTTTTTTATTAAAAAATTTTATAAAAAAATGCGTATGGAAAGATTTTTTACTTTTATTTAAAAGACAGGCAAAGTGGTAAAAAAATAATAAAATATTTTTGAAAAATTGTTTTAAAAAATTTTATATTTATTTACAAATTTATATACAAATTTAATTTAAATTAATTTTTCAATTTTGCCAATTGGCTTTCAAATTTCATTTCCAGGGTGACTCCACTTTTACAATATAGCAAATTTATAAAGAAAAATGATGAGAAAATGTATGCATATGTACATTGTACATGTGTGGAAAAAATTTAAAAAGCCTTGAGGAATCAAAAACAAAGTCAAAAATAATATTTTGAAAAATTAGCTGGATGCCTTTGAAATTAGAATATTAGGGCGAATTCGCATTTTATTGAAATTAATTTTTAAATTTTGCAGAAATGTCTTTCAATTTAGAACATTAGGGCGTTTCTTCTCTTATATTATGACTTTAAATCCAATTAGAACAAATTAAAAAATATTTTCAATAATAATGTGCGTTTATTTAAATATTTTTTATATGAAAAAATGCATCTGGATCATCACATTTCCGACAGCAGATTTCAGCAGGCATTGTGCAAATATGATTTTTTCTGCATTTTCTTGTGTTTTAAATAGCGATAAGAATAAACAAATATATTTAAATTTACTCAATAATTTATTTTAAGCAGCATATTGAGTGCATGACTCAAAAAGTATGCAAACATAATCATAAAAGTGGTTGCGTATGTATAAAAATATATGCGGAGTTAATGGACTTTGCACAATTTTGTAAATATTTGCAGAAATTCGTAAGAATTTATGTACATATGTATGTATGTATATTGGTATTTCCTCTCATAGTGAGTGGCGTGAAGTGTGTGTGCTTTATTTATGGTTTCGCCGGAAGAGGTAAATAAATGGGCTAACTAAGAATTGTTTACATTTGCTGACTTCTTTTCTATTTTTAATTAAATTTCATGAAACATAATTTCTAATTTTAATTCTGCCACAAATTGCCGGCCAAATTATTTTTTTGTGTTCTGATGCTCAGATTTATGATGAGTTTGTTATGTTTTGGTAAAATACTGAGCTGAGATTCTGAAGAGCTTGCGAAAAAATTATACACAATTTTTCTTCTGAAGACAATTTCAAGATAAGATAATTTTAGTCTTGTCGGTCTTGTCGGTCTTCCCGGTTTTAGTTGAGTACTGAACTGCTATAGCGATAGAGAGAATTTTTCTTTACATTCTTATAGTATTTTTTTTTCTTGGAGAGCAACTAATTTTTATCCAATGCTCAGCTGAGCATTCGTATGAGCAGATTAATGGTGAGTTTTGACGGTTTTATACTTGTCTTTTCCAGAGAAACTGATTTTTATTTAATGATGGTCATATTTATCAAGGGTTTCTCTAATTTTTTTCGAGAGAAAATAATTTTTATTTAATGATGCTCATATTTATCAAGGTTTTCTCGATTTTTTTTTTGGAGAGAAACAAATTTTTATCCAATGCTCGGCTGATTATCATATTTTTATTGATTTATAACAGCTTTATAACCATTTTTCTTCGAGAAAAACTGATAGTTATCCAATGATTAGCTGATTATTAGATTTTTGATGACTTTTAGCGATTTTCTCACACTGTTTCTTCAAGAAAAACTAATTTTCATTTAATGATGCTCATATATATCAAGGTTTTCTCTCATTTTTTCGAGAGAAACAAATTTTTATCCAATGCTCATCTGATTATCATAGTTTTTTTTTTAATTTATAACGGATTTCTCACATTTTTTTCTCGAGAGAAACAATTTTTTTTAGTGATGCCCAGATTTGTGGCGGTTTTCTCTAATTTTTCTTCGAGAGTAACAAATTTTTATTCACTGCTCAGCTGATTATCATATTTTTGTTGATTTATAACGGAATCCACACTCAATGCTCAGCTGATTATTAAATTTCTGATGACTTTTAGCGATTTTCTCTCATTTTTCTTCGAGAGAGTCTAATTTTTATTTAACGATGCTTAGACTTCTAAGCGTTTTCTCTAAGTTTTTTCGAGAGAGATAATTTTTATTTAATAATGCTTAAATTTTAAGGGTTTTCTCGCATTTTTCTGCGAGAGATACTAATTTTTATCTAATGTGTAACTGATGAACGGCTGAATATTACATTTTTTCGTCTATATCATGCTATTTTAGCGATGCTATTTGAATAAATTACTCATTTATTAGTTTTCTTTGAAAAAAGATTTCATGCTGGCAATCGCTTCAGCGCTCGTTAAGTATTTTATTGTCTGACTCAACAACTTTTCCAACACGCTCACGCATATATGTATCTGTATGTTTGCATGCATTTTCCAGCAACAATTTTCTTTCTTATATTTTACAGTTAATAAATCTGCTGATCTCACAATTTCATTACCTTTTCGTAAACGTGTTTTCACCTTCACACACTTAATTTATCGGCAGTGAGAACGAAGAAAAAAATCGTGTTGCACACAATGTACAAAGTCGCCAATTGCACATTAAGGCAACAACAATTCTTGCAGTTATTGCTTTTGGAAATCATTTACCATATATGTCTGTTATTTGGCCAACATATGGTTGCCACTGCAATGAGTTGGCGTCCTATTGTGCATTTCAAGGATACGCCTGCATGTGTGCGTGCACCTACGACAATAAAGTAATACCTGAGGCAGACTGCACAAATACACATCCAAACGTATGCATACATTCACATATTCCACAAAAAAAAAAAAAAAAAATTCGAAAAATTTGTTACACCATCAGGGGGTTGAAAATTGTGGCTTGAGCATGCATTCACACTCGTCACTCGCGTGTGACTTTCTCTTTTTCGATAAATTCCTTTTTGCCACGAAAATGTGTTGAAAACTTGTTAGAATTTTTCACGTCTAATATTTTTAAGGTAAACATACATTTAGTTGCCACGGTCAACCAGTTGGAGCAAACTTGTATATTTGCTGCCTTGTGTGCGGTATGAGTAAACAATGAGTCAGTTGTTGAGAAATGTAAACAGAAAGTCGGGAATCAAACATTTCTAATGCACAAAGCTTCTACAAAGCGATTTAAAGTGAGTTTCTTCCATTGCCTTAGAGATAAAATATTTTTCTTATTACTGTAAGATTTGTGCTTGAAGTATGCTTATACATAAGTATGTATAACGGAAATATTTAGCAAAAAAAAATGATAATAATAAACGAAGTTCTTGGTATAAAGTGCGAAATGTAGAAATCTTTTCTAGAAAATTGTTTCTAAATAATTTTTTTCGAGCGAATTTAAGTTACTCTCTCCTAGAAAGTCACAAACATTTCTATTTTTTCAAAGATTTTTGTGCAAAATACGCAAATAAACAACAGAACCTTTCAAATGATGTCAATTTGAGCAAATTTGAACAACGTAAGCGGTTTTAACCTCACTTTTGAAACACAAATATTCAAGCTCGCGTACCAAATTGTATCTAGTGACGATTCAATAGAGTTTTTGACCTACTGATATGGTCCAACAAACGATAATGATGCGTATACCTCGCTTAAATATCAAAAATTTCCACTGAAAGTGCCAGAACATAATTCCTAGGCGAGTTTATCCATCCAATTTATTGAATAGTTTTTGTAAAATATGCCAATAAATAATAATAAAGACGTCAAAATGATATTTGAAGCTAATTTAGTAAAATATTTAGTAAAATAAGTAGGTTTTAACCTCACTTTTGAAACGCAAATAAACAACTTTAAATAGCTTCTAGGGAGGATGAAATGTTTGACTGTCAGCTAAATTAGAAAATCGATAATATCTCTACCTAGTTTGAAGCTCTCAAATTTCGAGTTGAAATGTTAGACCAGCATTTATTTTTTTATATATAAAAAATAATTTTATAATTAAAAAATTTTTTTCTAATTTTTATAATTAAATTTTTTTTGGCTTCAGGAATTCATAACTAGTACCAAAAATTATTTACAAATTGTTAAAAGAAAATTATTTAACTTATATAAAACAAAATTCATGCTACTTTTTGGCATAAAAAATTATAATATGAATTAAAAAAAAGAATTTGGCGTAAAAATATTTTTTTAATTCTTTAATTTATTTAATAATTCTTTTTTATAAAAATAATAATATAAAAAATGCATTTTTTTAAATTCAAAATAATTTAAAAGGAATCCTTAAAGAAGTTTTTAATGTAAAAAAATATATAATTTAAATAAAATAAATTTGAGTTATTTTTTGGCATTAAAATTTCATAATTATAAAGGGAATTAAAAAAGAATTTGCCGTAAAAAAATAATACAATATAATTTTTTAAGAATACTTTTTTATAAAAATAGTAATATAAAAAATGCAATTTTTTTTAATTTCAAAATAATCTAAGAGGATTTTTTAAAGAAGTTTTTAATATAAAAAATTTTAATAATTTAAATGAAAAAAATTTGAGTTAATTTTTGGCATTAAAGATTTCTTAATTGTAACAGAAAAAAAAATCACATAAAAAATTATAAAATTATTTATTTAAGAATACTTTTTTTATAAAAATATTAATATAAAAAAAATTATTTCATTTTTTTAATTTCAAATATTTATATAAGAGAAATTTTTAAAGAAGTTTTTTAATAAAAAAATAAAATAATTAAAAAATATAATTATTATTGATATTAAATATATCTTATTTATTTAATTTAAAATTTTTAAGAATTTTTGCATTAAAAAAAATAATATAATTAAAAAAAAATTCCTAAATGTAACAGACATTTTTAAGAATTTTCTTATGTAAAAAATAATAATTTAATTGAAATAAAACAATTCTTGCTTTTTTATGGCATTAGAAATTCTTAATTATGTAAATTGAATTTTTAAGAATTTTTCTTATGTAATTATGAATTTTTAAATCAGTTTCATGTATTTTGCTTCGTTTTATAGGTCTCTACGCTTTTATAGACATACATTTGAATGTACGTACATATGTATATAATATATAGTGTATATGTGTAAATGTATGTATGCTTGAAAATTTCTGCTTCAAATTGTAAACAAAGAAAATATATTACCAACAAATTACTCACGCACCCAATCAATCTCGAATAACTCATTTAAATTTTAGTTCTTTTATTTAAATTATTAATCATCTGTCAAACGCAAATCAAATTCTTTTTTGAAATTCATTCACATACACATATGCAATCCTTTGTTTGCATTTCTCATATTTGAAGTACATATCATACATACGTATGTACGTATGAATTTACATATGATTATAAGTATGTATGTATATTGTTTTAAATGTGTTTGTACGTGTGTGCGTGCTGGCAGCACTCTTATTTCACTTATTTTCACCTAAATGTTTCTACCTTTTGTTTTCATACGCTTGCAGTCGAGTTTTCTCTATTTCTTGTTGGATTCCCTATTTCCAGTTGCCCATACTGGCATATACACATACTCGCACATTCATTTCCTTCCTTTTCTAATTCTGCTGACATTATTTCAACGGGCACAACACACAGCGCTCATGTTGTTGCTATTATTTTTATGTTGCTTGCAAACGTCATATTTACTGTCATCGCTGTGGTTGTTGTTGCTGTTGACGTTTTTGTTGCATTATTGAAAAGCTTCGGCCCGGCCCGACGCGGCTTAGATGGCTAGATAAATAAATAGTAGTGTGTTCATTGAATATGCAGCATTGGTCGCTGCCGTGACATCAAAGTTAAGTAAATATCTGTGTGTGTGTGTGCGTGTGTCTGTGTATGCACACGTTGGAAATGCATGCAGTAAAAAGAAAAACATATTGCTTTTGAGCAATGAGGTATATGGGACGTGCGCACCTATCCATCCAACAAGCCATCCATCTGCTATAAGGTATCCATAAATATGTATGATATACCTAGATATACATATGTATATAAGTATGTATGTATGTGTTTTTGTAGAAAAGTGCACTTTGGATTTGCCTGTTGGCTGGTCGATTGGTTATTGGCGTCAGCGGGGTATGCAGCGCCATGTGGTGTATGGCATTGTGTTTGTTGTAGGAAACGTGAGCGCTGCCATATGTTTTGAGGCCACACGGGCGATTTGCTGGATTTTGTATCGTTTATTTGCACATACAAATAGATTTAAGTGAGTGAGACAGAGGGAATAAAATTCTCTTAACTACATCAGCACCAGAGATTTGGAGATTACGGAAATTTCGTTCAGTTACTTTTTTTTAAAGAGCGTTTGACAGAAAAATATAGAGGTTTGTGACGTCACATACTATTTTAATTAGAGAAAAAAAACAGTATAACTTTTCAAAAGCTGTCATCGGTTGCAGTTAGCATAATCGTATAATTGCCTGTTCGATTCGCCGCTCGCTTAGTTAAGCGTGCAGTAAAATTTTCTAATAATTGGTATCGGTTGTAAATCTTTTTATACGCCGTAAAAAAATTTTGAGTGCGAAGAGCTTCGACAAGCTGGCCAGCAGGGCCAGTTGTAATAACAATGTCTGAAGAACAACAAAGCGGCGGAGGATTGCCGGCCGAGCTATTCAAATACGGTGGCGAAGAACTGATAAGGAGCATGCCTCAGCTTCTTTGTAGCATCTGAATTTAAGTGTACTCTGGGGGAGACCCCACAATCTGCATATAAGGTTCTATCGAGCGTACTGTGTGAAAATATCAAAGCCCACCGTCAACAAACTGATTGGACCTTATCAGTGTGGCTTTAGCCCTGGAAATTCAATATCTGACCAGATATTCACCATGCGTCAAGTCTTGGAAAAGACCCGTGAAAAGAGGTTCGACACTAACTATCTCTTCGTCGATTTCAAAGCTTCTTTTGACAGCACGAAAAGGAGCTGCTGTTATGTCTGAGTTTGGTATCTCCGCAAAACTATTTAGGATGTGTAAACTTATGGTACGTTGAGCAATACCAAAAGCTCCGTCAGGATAGGGAAGGACCTCTCCGAGCCGTTCAATACCAAACGAGGTTTCAGACAATATCTTCGTGTCATCTAACAAACAGTCGTCGCACTCGCGACTTGGCTCCCACGTCACTATTGATATATAATATATACTTGTAAATGATCAGAGGGTGTACAGCTGAGTCGTTTTCGCCATTTTCGTTTGTCGGTCCGTCTGTGTATACATATGTGAAGATACTATCCTTGATATTTTGTGGTTATTACAAGCATTAACGTAAAATAAATTGTTAAACTATGTATTAATCATGAGTCTTAAAATATCCTAGATGACAGTACTGAATGTCAGGCTTGTGGTTGTGGTAGAATCCCAACATGAGTTTGAAATAAACCCTGGTTTTCGAAGAATTTAATATATGGCAAATCACTGCGTATAACGGAAACTCAAGCATGTGATCAACACATTAATAAAATCTGAGGCATTTTACAGCAGATCTTGACAAAACCAGCGTATTGGTAGTTTGATTAAATTACAAAGAAGCATCAACCGCTAGTGTGTGACTAAAGCGCGAGACGCTGTTGTTATTAAGAAGGCTGAAGGGCTTGCAATATCAGAGATGCGATGACGTTTACTCTTTGTGTTTATTATAAAGTCATAATATATTCCCCAGCTAGTTTTCGAGAAAGCTAAGCTGGTGGTTGTTCTTGGAATCATACACAATTTATTGAAACCGGTTAAATATCGGTTATTATGCGGAGAGAGCAACAAATGTGACACAGAAGTTGCTTAGGAAACGATTTTCAGCTTGATTAGTTTCCTAGTAATATAAAAGAAGAAGAATAAAAAATAAAAGGCGCACTTATGTCAATAAAACAATATTTTATAACAAACTTAATATAATAAGTGTGCGTCCTTCTTATATTAAGTTTATTTTAAATATATTTATCTTTACATAAGTTTGTTACTGCGAGTAGTTTTGCCATATTATGAAATCAACGAGTCTTAAACTTTTTTACAACAACAGTTTTTGTTTCAGAATTTTACAAAAACAAAAAAAATAGTTTTTATATATGATAAAGTTTTGAGCAGCACTTACCAAGAATATGCAGCGATTTGCTGTAAACAAAAGAAGAAATTTGCATTAGTTCAGATAAAAATGTCTCTAATTTAACTGTAAAATAGAATTTAATGATAATATGTAATGTAAAAAGTTTGGTTTCAATAGGCTATTTTTAAAACCTTTATATAAATAAGTTGCAAAAAAATTTCATGAAATTTACATTAATTGGTAAAGAATTTAATACATAATTTTTTAATTATTTTTGAAAAAGTAATTGATTAAATTAGAGTAGAGGAAACGTTTTAACCTACGTTGTCATGTACAAAGATTAGTACGTTAACAATAAAAGTGCTGCCAAGTCAAAGTAATTGTGTCAACACACCTCAAATTCTGCACGGCCGTTGATTTAAGCTGTAAACACACGTTGTTTCAACGCATGACAAGCTACGAGTGGTGACTATAACTTTGAAATTGACTTACGTGCACAATTATTTGTTTTTTTTTTTTCATTTTCTAGTCACATAAGCTGCTAGCTTTTTCTATTTTTTCTCTCTTATTTCAACTTTGCTTTTGTGTACTGCGTTGTGCTCAGTCACGTCGAAGCATTTAGCCACTGCTGCTGCTTTTTCACTCACTGACTTTACCTTTTGTTTATTTCCACAATTTTTGTTGTTGTACGTTGATGTTTGCGACAGCCGCTACTTCGTGTGATTTGCTGTGTCACTCGGTTGCCACATACAAATGACTTCGTCAGCGCCATTTAGTTTGCTATGTCACTTTACTTGTTGTTACTGTAGTGCGCTGCTGACATTCGCTGCTTGCTGCGCTGTTCTGTCGGCGCTAACTTTGCGACTTGCTTTTGTTGCTGCTGCGGTGGAGCATTTCTGCTGGCTAGCGGAGCTCACGCCGTTTAGTGCACGAACGAGCATAAATAAACGCAAAACAAACGAGCTAGTGAACGGACGTCGGCATAACGATTGCACGCGAGCGCAACAACGAACGATCAAGCAGTTAAAAAGCAAAAACGCATGCAAGCAACAAAGTAATATATAAACGAAGTGTGAGCGACGGGAGTGCAGCAATTTTTATTGCATTTTTACTAAAAATTATTTTTTTATATTTGCTGTTTTTTGAAGACATGTGGTGTTTAAGTCTTTAAAACTTAATAAAATGAAATGCAATAATTTATTTATGTGCTACACTTAGCGTAGGAACAAAGAAACGACATAAATTGCTGGACAATAATAAAGAGGAAAATTAAGTGGCAACGAAGTTTTATTACAAGTGCGCCTACAAGGGTACATACATACATATATGAAATATATAAAAAAGTAACGTTTTTTTTGCGAAAACCATTTTTTGCAAAAACAAAATAACAAAAAGCGAAAATAAAAACTAAAAATAATAACAAAAAGCATAAAGCAAACCATAAAAGCAATAATAAAAGTGCCTTAATTTTTGTGCATGTGCATTTATGATGATTAATAACGTATTTTTTCCAACAACAAAAAAGTGTTTTTCAATTTAATTGCTTTTTGCATAAAATTATATGCGGTTTTACAACAATAGCAGCAAAGTTTATTTAAAAGCAGTAACTAAAGTGCAAATAAAGGCAAAAAAAGCAGTTAACAACAACAGCTGTTGGTGAAAAATCAATGCAACTAGCAGCAGCAGTGGCAGAGTCAACGCCGCAACAACAACACTAGCAAAAAACACCGCACTAAAGTGACAGCAGTAGTGCAGCGGTCGTGGTTGTGACGTCGTCAGGCGTTGCTTTATTCGTTTTAATAGCTGTAAGTACGACAAATGCCGGTTCTAGCAAAGGCAGGCATATAAAATACAGGAATACAATAAAAAAAGTAAAAAATATTGAAATATGTAAAAAATTATTGAAATAAGTAAAAAAATACAAGAAAAAATTTCAATAAAGAAATTACGAGAAAAAAATTAAAAGAAAAAATATAGAAACAAAAATTATTTGCGCTCTCATTACATTTCAGTAGCATTTCATACAAATTCTGCAGCCATTTTTACTTTATTTACACGCTTTTAACGCTTATTTTAACCCGCTTGTTTGCATTATGTGCAAGTGTGACATTCAGGCGGCGAGAATAATTAAAAAGTAAATTAAAAATGAAATAGGCACACAGCAATAAAATAAAATGGCACAGGCCGCTCGCATGCCTGGCCTGCCCGGCTCGTGGCCGGGGCTGTTTGGCTAAAGCTAAGTTAAGCTGGCGGCAGCACGCCGCACAGCCATCGCCGCTGTCGTCGTCGTCTGTTCATTACCCCAAAAGCGACGACATACATAAATTAAAAACAAAAAAAAAAAAAACGAAGTAAACTGTAATGAAAATGGCAGAAGAACGCGCAGTCACTTATGCTGACAAGCAGACTACAAGTACGTGTACGAAAAACACTGGCTTCTGGCGCTATTGGTAGCCAGCCTTGCTTGCAATGTGCTTTTCGGACGTTGTCAGCGGTGCTGCGGTGAAGTGGCGCGTTGCCAGAGCGGTTGATGGTGTTAAATGCCAGAATAGATAAACTCTCCTTCTTCCCGGCACTTTCAGGTGGTTTGTATGGTTGCGAATTTTTGGTATGAAATCTTGTCAGAGTTGTTGGTTGTTCTTTTGTTGATCGATTATTATTTAAGCATATACATATGTATATTTTTCTAATGATTGCCTATTGAAAAGGTCAACCCAGTCCATCTGCCATTCGCAAATTCAAAATTTCAAAAGCCTAACATAAGTAGGCGACGAAGCTAGAGTGAAAGCAAATTCATAAGTATTTCCAGTATTCCAACATTACCTAGCAGTACATTAGCAGCGCCTGGCAGTAGACTAATATTTAGATTAGACTTTCAACTCCGACAACCCATATCGGAAATAATGACTGTCGCAGTCACTGTGTTTGTTTGCGTTGTAGTGGCAGCAACATTCTTGAAGTAATTTTGAGGAATGCTGTTGAGTTTACAATCCGTGGCCGTTTAAAAATTCGGTTCCGTTCCGTTTATGTAGACTCGACTGTCTTGGAAACGGGCAGTCAGTTTAGTTAAGAACTCATCAATTTATGTTCTACGGAGACTGCAAATATGTATAACGAAATGTGACCTTTGCCACAAATAGTTTCAACTTTTATTAAGTTTTGAGGTTATGTCGCATATCTCTTTGATGCTCTTTACATATTCGTTAAAGCCACTAAGATCTTACAAGTATATAATGTTCATGTAAGTGAATTTTGGGCTCCAGCTCCATCGGCTAGGCCTAAAGGGTTAATGCCTTAACTCAGTCCCAATATTTCTCGATTCGTTTGGAAGTCTTGTATCTTATACATACATATTTACGTTTTTTAATCATACATCAATCTTTCATTGTCTTCGCACCCACTAAAAATCATAAAAAAATAAATATCTTGCACAATTGCCGATTTTTAATTAATTTTCGCGTCCGTTTTTTTCGGAATTAAATTTTGTATATCTGCTGTCTTGCAAATTAAACGCTTGAAGTGCGCTTTAATGCCGTTTCTTCAAATTTAATTTACCGTTTTTTGTATTATTATATGTTTTTTATGCCCTGCACAGGATTTGTCAGACGATCCAGCCACGTCCGTTTGGCTGTCTGTATGTATGTACGCGATATAGGCAGTTTTCGAGATATCGTTCTGAAATTTGGCATTCATCCCTTTCTTCTCAAGAAGTTGGTCCTGTGTCGGAGTCGCCAATATCGGACCACTATAGCAATTAGCTGCCGTACAAAGTGAGCGATCAAAATCAAGTTCTTTTATTAAAAACTTTATTATTTCACAAGATATCTTCACGAAATATGGCTACAAATTATTATCTAAGACAACGCTACAATCTTCGAAGAAATTGTTCTGATCGGACTACTATAGCATATTGTTGCCATACAAATTGAATGATCGGTATGAAGTTCTTGTTCGGATTTTTTTTTATTTTACAATATATCTTCATGGAATTCGACATGGATTAATGTCAAAGGCAACGCTAAAATCTCCGAATAAATTATTTCGTTCGGATCACTTTATGCTATAGCTGCCATACAAACTGAACGATGAAATTCAAGACTCAGTTCTTTTTATACACTTTTATGCTATAAGCAATCCACCTGTGAAGGGTATTATAGCATCGCTGCAGTCGCAGTTAAGGTTTTTGCTCATTTCTTATACTTTTTTTTAATTTTCTTCATTTAAAATTTTCGGAATTATCCACACAGTTTTTTATTGCTTACGCCGCACTATTTTATTTGCATTATTTTTCGATTACACCATTTTTTGCTGGTTTGCATTTTATTTTTGCTGCCGCTTTATTTGTTGCCTTATGTTGTTTGTGTATTTTTGTTTTCGTTTAATTTAAAAATTCATGCGCTGCACTATTTCTCCGGTTGTTGGTGTTTTCGCTTGAATTTGCTTTGTTTTCGTCGACAGCGGCTATTTGCCAGCGCTGCCTTCATTTCATTACTGAATAAACGGTGGTTTTATATTTATTTGCCTGTTGCGTTATTTTTGGGCCAACATGCCGAGTAGTAAATGTGTATATATTTTTGGGCTTATAGAAACCGAGAAAATTCTCATTAATTTGCTTGCACACGTTCGTCAAATATTTGCGCGGCAGCAGCAGTGTCGGCGTCGGCGCGCACATCAGCCATTCACACCAGTCCATTAGCTGTGAAGTCAATAGGAGCAAAATAATCCAGCCAAACTAAGTCAGCCATCCATCTCCAGACATTCAACCGGGCCGGCCAGTCAGTCATTCATACAAATAAACACATACATACAAACATGTGAACATGTGGGCAACCATTTTGCTGTCTGCAAGTCAGTCAGTCAATTTGTCAGTGCGTCAGTGAGTCGTTGAGTAGTTTTTGGTGCTAAATGTATTTATGCATGTCCAAAACGCTGACCGCCTTATCGCTGACGAACGCCTTCGCGTAAAATCATCGTTAGTAGTCCCTGCCGCTGCTGCTGGCCAACGGCGGCATAAAGTCTTTTTATACCCTGAACAGGGGATATTAAGTTTGCTACGGAATTTGTAATACCTAGCAGGAAACGCTGAAGACCTTATGAAATGAATATACATATATATAAGCAATTACCGTCACGAGCCGAGTGGACTTATCTACATATACGTAACATATCCGACTTTATATCCGTTCGTCTGTATTTAGACGAATCAGTCCCACAACTTTTGAGATATGGATCTGAAATTTTGCACACGTCCTTCAAGAAGCTGCTCCTTTGTTGAAACTGCAGATATCAGTCCTCTATAACATATAACTGCCAAGCAAACTTAGCTTTCCAAATAAAATTTTTGTATGGAACACTTTTTTATTTGAAAAGATATCTTCCCAAGATTTGTCATATAATATTTTCTAAAGCAAAGCCAAAATCTCCGAACAAATCGTTTAGATCGGTTCACTATAACTTATAGCTGTCATACAAACTGAACGATCCAAATATAATCTTTGTATGGTAAAATTTTTTATTTGAAAAGATATCTTCCCGAGATTTGTCATATAATATTGTCCAAAGCAAAGGCACAATATCCGAACAAATCATTCAGATCGGTTCACTATAACTTATAGCTGTCATACAAACTGAACGACCCAAATAGAATCTTTGAATGGAAAACTTTTTTATTTGAAAAGATATCTTCCCGAGATTTGTCATATAATATTGTCCAAAGCAAAGCCACAATCTCCGAACAAATCGTTCAGATCGGTTCACTATAACTTATAGCTGTCATACAAACTGAACGATCCAAATAGAATCTTTGTATGGAAAACTTTTTTATTTGAAAAGATATCTTCCCAAGATTTGTCATATAATATTGTTCACTATAACTTATAGCTGTCATACAAACTGAACGACCCAAATAGAATCTTTGTATGGAAAACTTTTTTATTTGAAAAGATATCTTCCCGAGATTTGTCATATAATATTGTCCAAAGCAAAGCCACAATCTCCGAACAAATCGTTCAGATCGGTTCACTATAACTTATAGCTGTCATACAAACTGAACGATCCAAATGAAGTTCTTGTATGGAAAACTTTTTTAATTGACAAGATATCTTGACGAAATTTGGCATATGTTATTGTCCACAAATAGCGGTATAATTTCCGAACAAATTGTTCAGATCACTATAACATAAAGCTGCCATACAAAGTGAACGTTCCAAATCAAGTTATTGTATGGCGAGTTTTTTTTATTTGTGAAGGGTATTATAGCTTTGGTGCAACTGAAGTTAACATTTTTTCTTCTTATTTTAATTTCTTTTAATTACATTACATTAACTGCTACAACAACAACAGCAAGAGGAGAGCAAATAAGCATGGTCAGCACATACCATTCACCCTTTGCTCAATACAAAAATACAAATGTACATACATACATACATATGCACATACATACATACATATGTACATTCATATATTTTCAATACTTTACTGCTCCACCAAGTTCTCCACACCGCGCACCTTCCGCCGGCAGCCGCTGGGCTCTTCCGCATTGCTTGTGTCGCACATTTGCCGGTCGATCGCCTTACATATTTGCCTTTCTGCTGCCTGTTACAAACATACATATGCACATATGTATATGCTTCACAGCTTCTACATATATCGCTGTAGTGATTTCTACACACACATACGCATATAAATATGTATGTATATACATATGTAATCATATAATGTTATCCCCTCCCCCGTGCGGCAAGCTTGAAGTAGTGAAATATTTACTATGGCACTATTATGTTATGTATTGTTGTTGTTGCTGTTATTTTCCATAGTTTTTGTTGTATTTCAGTTGCCATGATCTGCTTTATATTCTGCGCCCCATATGTATGCCTCCAAACGCACTCGTCTCCCCCAGTTAACAGCAGTTCACGATCCATACCGCAGCAAGCATGGCAAATACATTCATACATACTGTATGTAAATAAATAGTATGTAGATTCCCTCTTATAAGATTTCTGCTCCGCATTCGTACACTTTTTCAGCGTGCTCCATTTCTTCCGATTGCCTTTTATATATTTCTTGCGGCTTTTCAGTTTCATTCGTTTGCTGGCCTTTTACATGTGTTGCCGCTGTTGTTGTTGTTGGTGTAATTCTAGGCTGCTGTAAATATTTTATTGTCGCTGTCAGCCGCGAGCGTCCATTTCCGTTTTGTATTTGGTTGGCAGCGCTGGCGCAAGCGAAAGAGTGCGCGTGTGTGTGAGAGAGAGAGCGAGAAAGAGCCAACTTACTTCTCGCTGTAATGTTTCATATTGAAATACTGGCGGCTAGATGATCTGACGAAATCCACAACACATACAACAACAATAAAAATATGGAAATTTTGATGAATAACTAGACGGCAATTATGCACTATGTGCCCCCCGTCTCCCGGCACAAACTCATATGTGTTGTTGTATTAGAAAAAATACCGTCGTTCTGCTCAAAGCTTATTTTGTTACTTGTCACTACACCCCGCGCACCTCTTTGTTGTAATTTGTACCATTTCCCGTTGAATTTTTGCAGTTGTTGTAATACATCGGCGTTCTGTCGCGCTGCTGCCATTGCCGTTCGTCACGTTCAATTAGTCTATTTCGAAAATATGTAATGTATGTATGTATGTTGGTGTATAAGTATGTTTGAATTTATAGTAGTGTGTGCGGCATGTTGTTGTAATACAGTTCCCTTCGAATTGTTGCTAAATGAGATTTATTACTATATTGCTCTTGTAGGGCTAAAACGCTTTCCGATTACACAAACGCACACATACATATGTATATTTAAAAATATAAGTACATATATATATACATATGTGTGTGTATATACATACATACGTATATATATATAGATGTATGTTCATAGTTTTCAAGCTAATCGCAAACGCTTTCAAATGTGCACTGTGTTCCAACACGTACGTTCGCGGAAGTCAACATAATCTTTCTAGAATGTTTCCAGATACCATTTACGAGTATGTACATATATACATATGTATGTATACACACGTATAAAATTCCACCTCTCACTAATTTTGCTATCCAAAAGGTGAAATTACCGTAATCAGCAGCCGTTGGAGTAACATGAAGCCATGCACTGACTTTGTAGGAGCTCGCTGATCTTGAAAAAAGTAGTAAATCAAAAAAAAAAAATAAAATAGCTGGAAATTTTCTATTAACGGTTCCAAAAACTGAGATATGTGTAAAAAAATAATTTTTAAAAATTTCAGAAAAAATGTTTTTGAAAAAAAAAAATTCAAAAAATATATTTTTGAAAAAATTCAAAACTTTTTTGAAAAATTTGAAACAATTTTTTTTGAAAAACTATTTTTTAAAAATTCGAAACTATTTTGATTTATTTTAAAAACTCGAAACCATTTTTTATTTATTTTTTAAAAATACGAAATCATTTTCTTATATTGTTAATGGAGAGGCAAAAAAGTAAAACTGAGTCATTTTTTTTTTTTGAACTTTTTGTTAGATAGGTGGATTAGTCGTAGAAGAAGTAAAGAAGCGGCTCATACGTCAGTATATTTATGTAGCTTGTTTAAAAAGAATAAGACAAAATATAAAGCATATGGTCGTTTTCTAATTCTTTTTAAACAAAAAAGCGGCGTAACCGCTGTCTTTAACACGATTAAATTTTTATATCAAGTTTTCACAATAATTATTTTCTAGAAAAAAACTGTAAAAATACGCTACAAGTTTACAGTTTCTTAATACTTTTTTTTCGAAAATAGATTTTCGAAACTTCTACTTTAGAAAAAAACTAAAAACAAAATTAAAATAGTCTCGAAAATTGAGCAATAGAAGGTTGTGTTTTTTTTTGATTTCGAAAGCGGATTTTCGAAACTTCAATTTAGTAATAATTGAAAAAAATAAGATAAACTCAAAAATTAAAGAATACAGAAGAATACAGTTTCTTAATACTGATTTTCGAAATTTCTATTTTAGAAAAAAACTAAAAAATGAGAATCGACTTAAAAATTAAACACTAGAAGTTCACAGTTGTTTTTTCTTTTTTAATTTCGAAACTTGATTTTCGAAACTTTAATTTAGAAAAAAATGGTGATAATTGCGAAATTTAACACTAGAAATTTAAAATTTTTTGATTTTTCAAAAATTTTGAAACCGTATTTTCGAAACTATAATTTCTGAACACTCGAAACTTCTATTGTTATTGTTATTTCATTTGAGTAATATTATGAATAATTTATATTATAATTAATTTAAGAAGTTAGGTTAGGTGGTAGAATGAAAAATTCACCACAATACGTACACAAATATAAGAAGAAAGCCAGTTTCTTGTGTTCTGAAGTGATCACTGCACATACATATATACATATGTACGTATGTACTATATACATAAATACTTATAATAACCGTTTGACGATACGAAGTCAATAGAATCACTTGAGAATATTGGAAAATGTTCCATGAGCGGGCAGAATAAGTCTATAAATGAGGTATAACAACTAAATTTATGTTATCCCTATGAGTGAAAATCTAAAATAAAAGCTTAAGGACCAGAGTATGATGAAGAACAGCATAAGTATCTTTTAGAAATAAAAATTCAAAACGAGAAAAAAACCACACGAACAATATTGTCTACAACGCAGGTCGCCTATAAATTACCGTTAATCACTTCACAATTCTCGAATTCTCACAATAAATATGGTTATAAAGGCTTAAGGTAGAAAAAATAATTAGAGTGACTAATGCGTATTGTGATATTAAAACGAACAATGCAATAAAATAGGTTGAGATATTCGTACAAAACAATTTTCGAAAATTTCAAAAAATATGTTTTTGAAAAATTCAAAACAAATTTCAAAATCTGGAATATTCGAAAAATACTATTTTTGAAAAATTCTAAGAATATATTTTCGAAAAATTTGAAATTTTTTTTTTGAAAAATTGTAAAACTATAATTTTTTTGAAACTAAAACGATATTATTTTTTTTAATACAAAAAAACGAAGAAAAGAAGGTAAGTGCATGGAAGAAACCTCATAAAAGTCTCTTTCTTGCATTTACTTCCTCTACTTCCAAAGCTTTATAAGCTCTTTCCAATGTTAACAACATAACCTCAAAAAACTCATTGATCTTAATCGCCAATGAAATTAATGCTTTATTTTCAAATCGTTTACGCACGAACTTAATTGCTTATCATCCCCAAAACATACATATGCGCCAATCGATTAAATTTTTCCCAACACAAAAAAAGTACAACAAAAAAACAAAAAACAAAACGAACACGAACTGCACGCCGTGA